>APFE030516240.1:71881-108899 GCA_000404065.3 Pinus taeda | reverse complement strand
ACAGCAACCTCTAGGGCAAGAAGTCTTCTGACGATCCACTTTGCAGGGACTAGCTTCTACGCAGCCAGTCTTGTTTATTTCATATTGTGTTCAAGATTAGATTTAATTTATTGGTTGATGAAAAAATGATTGGTAAATATAGGGTGGGCTGTTGTTGATAGATGTTTAATAGAGTTATCATTTTTTTTTTCATATTAGGTTCAAGATTGGATTTAATTTATTGGTCGATAAAAAATAATTAGTGAATATTGGTTTGTTGTTGATAAAGATGTTGTGGTGAAGTATTTGTTACAATGCAAGATGATTGGAAAATTTAAGATTGAGGTTGAGGTAATGGATTGATGATTTTTTTACAAGTTTATTATAAGAAAACATTAAATGTAATTTTTAGTAAAAAAAATTAACAAATAACAATAATCTATTGTGTAATAACACTATTAAGCCCCTTTTCATCACAGGAGACCAAGAGGAATCAAACACAACATAAAAATAAAGATGACAATTTATCAATTCAAGCAAACAAAATGTTATTGGAGGAATTGAAATGTTAAAATAAATTAAGTTGGTCTATTCTGAAAAGGTGAAAGAATATTGTTTTAGCAAAAAAATTATCATTGTGAATTAAAGCCCAAGAAAATTTGTTAGTCCTCATTATTGCATCAACCTATTTTTTCTATATTTGTTTTTCTCTTCAAAATGTTGTTATACATAATACACTATATATATGTAACTTACGGTTTTGTTCACCTCACCTAGTTTTCCTTTTTTCAATATTTTAATGACAAAAACATAATAATACATGTATATTATTCCTATTGTAATAAAGAATACAACAAGTAGATGTAAAAAATAGTCATTGAGAAGATTATCATTTTTAATTCAAAGAGATGATTCATCATATTTTAAATAAAATATTGTGAAAAAAAGTTCAGAGTCTTAATTCAAAAAGGCCCTTTTTCTTTTTGGATGCATGGTTCGTCCTATGGCCATTTTATTTTTCATTTTTCAACTTGTAGTAGAATTTCATATTTACACCCATTTCTTTTCTAGAAAACTATGCCATGTTCATGCGATAGATACATATAAAACAATAAGATTGCAAACAAATTGTGCATTAAATCCTTGAGAAAAAAGACTTCAGAAAAACATAAAGAAAATCCTTGAGAAAAAAGACTTCAGAAAAACTTAAAGAAATGGGAATCATTAAGAGAAGAGAGGGATGGATTCTGACTCTCTCACTAATTCGTGGCATCACATTGATGCATTTCAATTGTGCTTGTTGCAAACAAAATAAATTCATTAACATTGTGGGTTATTGTTTACAAAGGCATGGCTACTAGAAACTTATGCAACTTTTTTTTGTAGATTGCACATAAGCCCAACTTAAATAATGAAAAAAAAATGTATATCAAAATTGAATAATGTGAGATAGTGCTACAAGTAGAAAGTAACTAGTCGTCTGTCCCACAGCTACAATGTAATAATAACTTTGTGCGACTTCTCTCATGCCATATACACTCAAAATGCAAATGGATTGGATCTGACTAGTTGAATTGTTATGTGAGAATAAGAAATGAAAAAATGCAGAATGAAAGATACTAAAAAAGGTCGGTGGAAGAAGACTTTGAAGAAGGAAAAGACATATGGGGAATGTGTTGAATTTGTAGCTAGAGTTGGTCTTCATAATATAAAATTATCATTGATGTATTTATTTATATTTTGTTAAAGCATGTTCTTCATGCTTAGAGCCAAAAGAGTCAAAAAATAATTTATTATGAGTCAAAAGAAAATTTATTTGAGTCATGTCCCATTTGGAAATTTGTAAGAAAAAGGATTTGAATTTCATTTTTGAGTCATAATCCCACAAGAAGACCAAGTCATCCCTCCTTGGACAAGTTGACCTAGTGGCACCTATTCAACCCTCTTGTACAACTATATATAAGAGACAATTTGACCTCTTGGAGAACCACTTTATTCATCACATCATCTATCATTTTCTGCACCAAAACAGCAAGAAGAAAGGATGAAGTCAAAGGAGAGAGAAGGAAGTCAAAGGAGAAGAAAAAGTCAAAATTTTCTATCGTAATGCAGCTTGCATGTGCGAATTTTCTGAGGTAATTGCAAGGCCAAATTTTGGCCTCTACTACAGGTTTGAAACTTTGAGTTTGACTTGTTGGAGGATACTTGGAGGAGGGTTTGACTTGGAATATTTGTGGTAGTTTGTTCTTGGTCTTGGATATCTCTCATTTTGATCTAATTCTATAAGAAGGATTGTTGGGTTTTCCCCTTGTGGGTTTTACCTTGGCCTGCGGCCAAATTTCTAGTGTCCTTTTCCCCATTGTGATCTTTATGTTTTGAAAATTTATATAATTGTTTGATGAAGAAGACATAAGAAGTAATAAGAATACACCTAACATTCATAAGTAGTTATCAAGAAGATGAATCAATCATTAAACTATACTACACTTGGTTTCTCAACATGGTATCAAAGCTAAGGTGAAGGAAGGAAGCTTGAAGATCACATTTTGTTGGCACCCTTGATTGAAGACATCTTTGTACTAGCTCTCTCTCTCTCTTTCAATGACCAAGTACATGAAGGAAGGTCTCAAGGCTCTAATGATTCTCTTTGAATCCATAAAAGGCTATATCACTAATTTTATCTTAAAAGTGGTCTAGCATCGGTTGGTTCCCTTCTTCGAAGGTGACCTTCTTTGACATGGATCATGGCGGCAGCTCTGAAGACTCTCCTCCTCCACCTCCTGAGCTGGAAGCATTCAGTTCTCTCGTCGCAGTTGCTGGGAAACGACAGCCCTCTGGCCCTCAGCCCAGGTTCGTTAAAAAACTGGGAAGCATTCCAATGGTGTCTCTACCGGTGGAAGATACTTGTAGATCAGCGCTGAATCTTGCCAAATGAGGCCGTATTGGTTAGTTTACAGGGTTATGGCCTTCCCCGAAAGTTGTCGAAGATTGGGTAAAGCATAACTAGACCCCTCTGGTCAAATAAGGAATAAAAAGTTACTTCGTGGGCAAAGGTTTTTTTGTGTTCGTGTTCGAAAATGCGGAAGATAGAAGTCTGATCTTCAAAAATGGGCCATCTTTCATGGGCCCTCAAGGACTCTATTTGAATAAATGGTCCCCCGACTTTGATCCAGCTCAAGATGTTCCCACGGCGGTGCTGGTTTGGGTGCACCTACCACATCTTCCCCTTCATTATGGGGGTCAAAACTCACTGCAATCCATAGGAAATGCTCTCGGCAGATATATAGACCAGGCGCTAAGGAAGGATCAATACTCTTCTGCTCGAATCTGCGTAGAGGTCGACCTTGAAATAGGGCTTCCTGAAGCCATTAAGCTCTCGGTGGCAGACTGGACTCACATTCAAGAGTTGGACTATGAGCAACTTCCTTTCAAATGTCGATACTGCCATGAATACAGACACTTCGCAAGATACTGTAAGAAGAAAAATGAGGAAACTACAGAGAGAGAAAAAGGAGACCAATGGAAGCAAGCAAAGAAAACAACAAATAACAGGCAGAATAACAAAAACAAAGGCAAGGAGACAGGGATCAAATCAGGGAAAGATACTGAAAGCCATCAAAACGTTGGGAACAAGGAGGCAACTAGCACAGTGGAGGACAAAATCCCTTCGAATCTCTCACTCCTCCCTTAGAGCCTCTGGAGACAGAAAAAGAAGATCCTCCCCAGACAAACAACATCAACTTTCAAGCTCCAGGTAACACATCAAATCTGAATCCAAGCAATAACTCTTCCCCTTCATATATTGATATAATTAAACAGAAGAAGAAGAAAGTAGAAAATGCGGGCTCCTCGGAGGATGAGACCTTTGAAAGGCCATCCAAGCGAGTCGGAAGGAGATCAAACAAGGAAACCAGGGAAGAAGAATCAGAAAGGCAAAAAACCCTCGGAAGTCAAGCCACTATTGAAATGACTCTTGGGAGGAATACCAGACCAAGGGCTTCCAAGGGAGGAGGTCCCACCCCAACAAACTATAAATGATGAATCTGGTCTCTTAGAACTGCAAGGGTTTGGGAAATCCCAATAAGGTAGAGGCCATCAAAGATTTAATGAAAATGGAACCCATAGACATACTCATGCTCCAAGAGACAAAAATAGAAGGGGAGATCCTTCTTAACACCAGTATTACCAAATGGAAATTTGATTCGGGAAAGGTAGTCAGTGCTAGAGGCTCGGCTGGAGGAATAGGCACATTCCGGTCAAAGAATTCCTTCATTCTAGGCAGATTTTATGAGTCCCAACATTGGATATATACAAAACTACGGAATACAACAAGTAATATTAAACTAGCCTTGTTTAACATGTATGTCCCGGTGCATTATGAGGAAAAAAAAGAGTGTTGGAAGACGCTCTCAGATTATCTAGAGCATCTTAACCCAACGAATATTGTCATAGGAGGAGATCTGAATATAATCCTGGATCCTAAAGAAAAGTGAGGCATATCCTCTTCAAGGGACCCCTTCCTCTCCACTATGGAAAATCTCATTCAGTTATGGGACTTAGCAAACTTTAAGCTTGTGAAAGGAGCATACACTTGGACAAATAATAGAACAGGGGAACATCATATCTCAGCAAGGCTAGACAGATTCCTCACCGGCAGCTCTATCATGATGGACAACATAATTGTTTTCTCCAAGATCCTTCCTAAAATAACTTCGGATCATAAGCCAATCCTACTGCCCATAAAGGAAGAAGAAGATATCGGTCCCCTTCCATTTAGATTCAGCCCTCTCTGGGTTGAAAGGGAGGAGTTTCTTGAAACTGTACATACAGCATGGAAAACAAATGTCTCAGGCTCCCCAAGTTTTGTATGGGAGCAAAAAATGAAAAACACTAAGAAGGCATTAAAAGAATGGATAAAGCAAGGCACTAACACCCCCAACAGCCAGAGGAAAGAAGCAACAAATCAGTTGGAAGAACTTCAGCTTGGTTTGGAAGAGAAAGATATTTCACCCATGGATTTAGACAAAGAAAAATACGCTCAAAGGAAATCATATAGCTCCTTCAGAAACGAGGAAGAATACTGGCGATTAAAGTCCTGCAGTTTGTGGCTCAAAGCAGGGGACAAAAATACTACATATTTCCATAGACAATACAGGGCCCGCCTTTCGTGAAATCACATTGCATAAATCACTACATCTAGTGGACAGGTATGCAGAGGATTTGAATGAATTAGGGAAGCCGCTGTAAAGCATTTCCAAAATCTCCTTAGTGCTGGAAAAGATGGGAGCGAGGAGAACATCGTAGAATTCCTCACAAACATTCAGCAACTAGTTAGTTCAGACGACAATGACACCCTTCTAAGCCCTGTCTCAGAAGAAGAAATATCAAGCATTGTCTGGTCCATGGAGCTAGATAAAGCTCCCAAGCCCGATGGATTCTCAACTCACTTTTATAGAGTATGCTGGGAGCTAATCAAATCTGATCTTTTGAGAATGGCTCAAGGTTTCATGAGGAAGGCAAAGGTAGGAGGCGGCATAAATTCCACCTTCCTCGCCTTAATTCCAAAGGAAGCAAACCCAGGCTCATTCGACAGATACAAACCTATCTCATTATGTAATTCATCCTATAAGGTTGTGGCCAAGCTGTTGGCAAACAGAATCAAACCACTACTACAAAAATTAATTTCTCCTGCCCAAGGTGGTTTTGTGAAAGGGCGACACATTCTGGATAACGTCATTCAAGTACAGGAAGCTCTGCACTCCAGTCAGTTGTGAAAAGAACAATGTATGCTCATCAAACTGGACATGTGTAATTCCTTTGATAGAGTTAACCGCTCTTTTTTGTACAGGGTTCTATTATCTTTTGGTTTCAGTCAGGACTTCATCAATTTAATCAAAGCTTTCCTGGAGAAGATATGGATAACACCAATGATAAATGGCACACCTGCAAACTTCTTCTTAGCCACCAAGGGCTTGAGGCATGGTTTTCCCCTTTCACCCTTTCTCTACATCCTGATGGCAGATTCGTTAAGTAGAAAGTTGACTTTGGAAAAACAAAATGGAAATATACCAGGGAACAGAATCGAGAAAGATATAGAACTATTGAATCATGCACTTTTCTCTTACGACTATCTCTTGCTGGGGGGGGCCTCTTCAAGAATAGCAAACACCTTCAGAACCATTCTTCAGAAATTCTGCAGCATCTCGGGAGCACTGTTAAGTGAGAGGAAAAGTGCGTTGTACGGTTGGAATATAGACCAACATTCAATTGAGAAAGTTGTTGAAGATCTGGGATATACAGGGCACACAGAATGGGAAAAAATTAAATACTTGGGTCTCCCTATAACGATGGGCTCCAATAGAAATCATCTACGGGAGGAAGTAATCTCAAAATTTAAAAAGAAGATAGCAGCGTGGGGAGGCTTCTGGCTATCTACAGGTGGTAAACTCACACTTATTAAATCTGTCCTCTCGACTTTGCCCACATTCCAAGCTTCTCTTATGATGGCTCCTAAATTCATTTCAGAACAAATCTCCAGGCTCAGGCGCAATCTTTCTATGGAACGGTGGGCGCGGGAACACCAATAGATTCCATCTAATCTGTTGGGAAACTATGAAACGACCGATGGCGGAAGGAGGACTTCAAATATGCGACCCTGTGCACGCAAACTTGGCTCTGGGTTGCAAGTTGTTATGGCAGCTCTGCGCTGAGTCCAACCATCCAGTCAGCCAGATCTTCAAGCAGAAATATCTCAAAAATCAGATTATCAAGACCTTCAAGCTGGAGAAATACCCAAAAGGCACGCAGGCCTGGAAATTGTGCATCATAGGCATAGAGTTTTTCAGAACCCTCCTGTATCGCATCTGAGGGAATGGGAAAAAAACCAAGCTATGGAAATACTGTATAATGGGACACCGCCCTCTTACCGAAAACAAGGAGATCTCTCAGATTAGAGACTAGCTTCGAGCAAAAGGCATTAGGAAAATCAAGGATATCTCAGAATGGGATAGTAATGGCAATTGGCAGAGATGGAATTTCCCCAGAATTCCAGAACAATTAAACGCTCAGTTGGCAGCTCTCAACGACGCAATCTCTGACTTTGTTCCAGTTCACATTGATGACGAAGACACTTGGGGCTGGGGCAAGAACGGAGTGTACACAGCAAGCCAAGGATACTACCAACTGCAAAGAAAACAAGAATCTCCATACCGGGAAACTATGTGGAAGCAGATTTGGGATAGCTTCAACATTCCCAAAATCAACTTCTTTTTATGGACATTATTTCACAACAAAATTCTTACTGGAGAAAATTTGTGCAAAAGGAATATAGCAGGACCACACAGATGCGCCCTCTGCAAAAGAGATCTGGAAACTGCAAATCATCTGTTCATAGGGTGTGATTTTGCGAAGGAGGTATGGTCCACCTTCTTCTCCGGGATGAATGTGAGCCCCCCAACTCAAAGCATGATAGCCTCCATGTTCACTTCCTGGAGTGCCAACTATCCCCACCGTACTTTCAGCAAATCAATTTGGCACAAAGTGTGGATAGCTGTTCCAAAATATGTTTGTTGGAAAATCTGGTTAGCCCGGAACAAGATTATTTTTAATAATGCTGAGTTGCCCGCAGCAAAAGTGGCGGAACAGGCAAAGAAGATACTCTTAGAAACTCTTAATCACTCTTCAGTAAAGGAAGACAACTCCCTTAGAAGTGAAGAAAGAGCGTGGTTGGAAGATTATACAGGAAAGGCCGGACATTCAACAAATATGCGCCCAAACCACAAGGAAAGATGGCAGATCCGTGAATCTGAGGACAAATTCCACAAGTGGTGGAAATCCCAGGAAAAGTGTACTATTTTCTTTGATGGAGCCTCAAGAGGCAACCCAGGGAGGTCAGGAGCAAGAGGTGTGATCTTCTTTCAAGATGGGAAAAAAGAAGAATTCAGCTGGGGCCTTGGACTGAAAACCAACAATCAAGTTGAAATTCTAAGTCTCTTGAAAGCCTGCCAAATTTCCAGAAAAGAAAATCCAAATGAAATTCTAATCATAGGTGATTCAGAATTGCTGATAAAAACAATGGTAAAAAAGAAAAGGCTCAAGGATCTGGCACTGAATAAACAACTAGCAAGAGTAAACAGAACTCTGAAAGACTTCCATTCGGTTCAAATATGCCACATTCTCAGAGGACTAAACAAAGACACGGACATATTGGAAAATATTGGATGCTCTCTACAAGAAGGAATGATTAGCAAAAATGCAGAATCTCCAATCAAGGCAACCATTCCTTAAGTGGAAAGAGTGCTTTTGTAATTTTTGGAAATTGTAATGGTCAATTAGGCTTTGCCCGACCAGCTCTCTATCAATAAAACTTAACTGTTTCAGTTAAAAAAAATATATATATATCTTAAAACTATCTAGGGAAGTCAAGGATGGAAGTCTCTACTATGCTCTCACAGGTTCATTTGAAGATAACAACACATGCGTAATAAATAGTGGAACTTCAAGGCATATGACAAGAGAACATGAACATCTCAACACTCTATCAAAAGGGAGCTCCTTTCACAAGGTCGAACTTGGTGATAAAAATAGCTATCTAGTTAAAGGCATTGGATCTACCTCCACTGAGCTGGAATTTGGTGGGAACATTCATCTCAAAAAAATCCTCTATATTCCAGGTTTGAAAAACAATTTACTTTCTATTGCTTTCTTAAAATATAAAGGAGACAAAATAACATTTATTGATGGCAAATTAGTTGTTTGGGCTAAGGGATCTAGTATAGATAGTGTTAGAATTATTTGGATTTATAAGGGGAGTTTTCCTAGAATTCTAACTCCTCCTCGTCAAGCTTTAGTACACAATGACATAAATCCATGTGAATTGTGGCATAGAAGATATGGTCACCTCCATTTCAAAATATTTCCATCCTTGAGTCAAATGGTTACAAGTATGCCCCAATTGAAAGAAGAACTTGAAGAAGCTTGTAAAGGGTGTGCTCTCGGAAAAAATGTGAAGAAACCATTTCCTAGTAGTGACTTAAGATCCAAAGAAATATTGGACCTAATCCACTCTTATGTTTGTGGCCATAAGTCTAAAAATCACTTGGTGGTCATCTATAATATGTAACATTTATTTATGACTATTCTAGAAAGACTTGGATCCATTTCTTGAAGTCTAAATATGAAGTAAAGTCTAAAGATGAAGTATTCAACAAGTTTCAAGAGTTCAAAGCCGAAGTTGAGAATATGATAGAAAAAAAGATCAAGACCTTGAGATCTGATAATGGAGGTGAATATACATGTAAAGAACTTATAGCCTTCTAGTGAATATAAGGCAAGATTTGTGGCTAGATGATTATCTCAATAAGAAGGAATTGATTATGATGAAACTTTTGCTCCTACAACTAGATACACAACAATTATAACTCTCATCTCTATTGCAACTTCTATGGGATGGAATATACATCAAATGGACGTGAAGACCGCTTTTCTTAATGGCACAATTGATGAATAAGTTTACATTAAACAACCTCATATATTTGAAGTCCATGGGAAAGAATCTCATTTCCGCAGGTTAAAGAATGTTTTATATGGCTTAAAACAAGCCCCTAGAGCATGGGATGCCTGAATGGTTACCTATCTAATAAGGCTCGGTTTTGTAAAAAATACTACAGATCCAAACCTTTACGTCGAGTTAGTAAAGAAAGAGTCTGTGATCATATTTCTATATGTGGATGACTTATTAATAACACGTCTGGAGCATCTTATTTGTCAATGCAAGAAGGAACTAGTAGTTGAATTCAACATGAAGGATCTTGGACTAATGCACTATTACCTGGGACTTGAATATTGGTAGAACCTGGTGAAATATTTCTTAGTCAAGGAAAGTATGTGATCAAGATTATACAAAATTTGGGGATGATGGATTGTAAACCTATGGAAACTCCAATGATCACCAATTTGAAGAAGTTAAGAAGTTTAGATACAAATCTTGTTAATCCATCATCATACCGACAAACTAATTGGTTCTATAATGTATTTAGTGAATACCCGACCAGATATATGTTTTGTTTTAAATACTCTAAGTCAAATTGAAATGGAACCCAAACATGATCATTGGATAACAATTAAACCCATCTTGAGATATTTCCGTAGAACCATACATCATTGTTTGAGATATGTTGCAGGAAATGAAATTTGATTATTAGGCTCTACATACTTTGATTGGGCAGGTAGTATGAATGATGGGAAAAGTGCTACTAGTGGTTACTTTTGTTTTAGATTGGCTACACTTTCTTGTATGAGAAGAAAACAAGATTTGATTGCACTGAGTATTGTTGAATTTGAATATATGGCAGCTAGTGAAGTTATTTGTGAAGTAGTTTGGCTCTGTAAATTACTTGATTTGTTTGAAGGAGTAATGGATTCAACCACAATATGTTGTGATAATAAAAGATGCATAAAGTTGTCAGAAAACCCATTATTTCATGCGAGGTCAAAGAAAATTATGAACAAGTATCACTACATTCAAATCATGGTGTAGGATTGAGCCGTGAAGCTATAATATATCTCCATTGATGAACATGTAGCTGATATATTGATGAAGTCACTTCCCAATAGGAAGCATGATTATTTTTAAGACAAGCTTAGGCTTGTGGATATCTCCTCCCATATTGAGAGGGAGTGAGGATGGACACCTTATTCTCAATGTGTCATGTGTTATGGCCAGGATTAACAGTTGTAAGTCAAGTACATGGACTTGGTTAAAGAATGGTCTGATGAACTGACTTTTCCTTGGGATTAGAAGGAAATGGTCCTATGAGGACATACCTTGGTGAAACTAGGTGGGGTATGTGCCTTGAGAGGCAATGGTGTCCTATTGAATACCTCCTGGCATTATGCTTTGATCTTGTGGAGAGATAGGTCTTACTTGTCAAGGCCTTGGTATTTTGACAGTGTTGGTTATGATGATGTTATCGTCATTGATGCTTTTCAATCTCAATCCTTTCTTATATAAATATTTCAGCTTGAGATTATCCTATTGAGTCATTATGAATACATCCGTCACTAAGAGGGAGTGTTGAAGTTGTAACTAGATTTAGTTTTCATGTTATAAAATTATAATTGATGTATTTATTATATTTATTTATATTTTGTTAAGCGTGTTCTTCATGCTTAGATTCAAAAGAGTAAAAAAATAATTTATTAAGAATCAAAAGAAAATTTATTTGTCATGTCCCATTTGGACATTTGTAAGAAAAATAATTTGAATTTTATTTTTGAGTCCTAAGCCTACAAGAAGATCAAGTTATCCCTCCTTGGATAAGTCAACCTAGTGGCACCTATTCAACCCTCATGGACAACTATATACAAGATAATTTGACCTCTTCGAGAACCAATTCATTCATCACATCATCTATCATGGTTTGCACCAAAACAAGAATAAGAAAGGTTAAAATCAAAGGAGAGGGAAGGAATTCAAAGGAGAAGAAAAATTCGAAGTTTTCTACCCTACTGCAGTTCGTACATGTGAATTTTTTGAGGTATTTCTAAGGTAATTGCAGGGCCGATATTGAGCCTCTACTGCAAGGTTGAATTGTTGAGGACCATATTTGAAGGAGTTTGACCAATGATGACTTTGACTTGTTGGAGGAGACTTGGAGGAGGGTTTGACTTGAAATCTTTGTGGCAATTTGTTATTGGTCTTAGTCTTGGATATCTATCATTTTGATTTGATTTTATGAGAGAAGGATTGTTTGGTTTTCCCCTTATGGGTTTTGCTGTGGCCCTTGACCTAATTTCTGGTGTTCTTTGTCTCATTGTGATCTTTATGTTTTGAACATTTGTATAATTGCTTGATGAAGAAGACATAACAAGTAATAAGAAGACATATGATATTCACAAGTAATCATCAAGAAAGGGAATCAAACATTAAACTATGCTACAATTGGTTTCTCAATAGAATGTTGTTTTATCTATATGTATATTTTTATTATAATTATCAAAGCTTGTGGCTGACAAATTATTTGATAGGTTTTTAATGTGAATGATGTAAGAATAAATGCATGGCATGTTTTTATAAGACCTAGATGATGAAGGCCTCCAGAGGAACCTCCCCCTAAAAAAACACCTTCCACATAATTAAATGATATGAGGTAATCAATATTTTTCTGAATGATATCAAACAATATATATAGTTATATTTGTTAAATGTTATGGATATGGTTTAGCTAAAGTGGTTAGGAAAATAATTTGTTTTCCTCTTTATCAATTTTTAATTCTTATAAAGTGACATGTTGGTTGGTTGTGATAAGGCTTGAAGAGTAGGTACTCTTGGGATAAAGTTCATTTCTATAGAGTTGAGATGTCTCTGCTCTTACTAAGTCATAAATTCTCGGTATATCTCCCTTGTGGGCCATTGGATAGATTCTTGGTGTTATAATGTCAATTGAAACATTTGATCTTGGGCCTCCAACAAGTTATCGATTCACCATGGTTTAAAAAGGAAAAACTTATATTGTTTTATTTGTTAAAAGTTATGGATATGGTTTAAGAAACACTTTGGACCTCTTCTAAAATATATTCATGGATATATTTAAAATTATAGTGAAGTGGTCTTCCTTGACCTCTGCTCAGATGCAATATGATTTATAAATGAATGCTGAATTTATGTGAGAGATAGATGTTGACTTAGGAAGATATTATGTAATTCATGCTTCCTTTTATATTTATTATCGCTAGATTTTTTTGGTAAGATTTTATCATAGTTTACTTTAACAAATAGATAATGTATTTTTTCTAATAAATTTTATTTAAAATATTGTCATAAATTGTTGGAATTGTAGATTTAAGATATTTGAGTCAGTGCAATTCAAGTATTCCATAATTTTTTTCAGGGTGCTAAATCCATTATGCTACTAACGAAAACTAAATCTCACCAACA
This sequence comes from Pinus taeda, assembly GCA_000404065.3. NCBI lineage: Eukaryota > Viridiplantae > Streptophyta > Pinopsida > Pinales > Pinaceae > Pinus > Pinus taeda. The sequence continues at coordinate 95,983 of APFE030516240.1, read as the reverse complement.
TAAATCATTGAATTCCAATGAAAAATATTAAAGATAAAATGTTTAGACTACCTTTCAAATTTTATGGTTATTATTTATAATTATTTTAATTATTCTTTTATCTACTTTTTATATGTGATGATTTTGCATAATATTATAACAATCCAACTAATAATAAATAATAAAATGCTAACCAAAGTTACTTCAATATCAATAACTAAACAATATTATTTAACCCAACTTTACAATATTATTTAACCCAACTTTGATGTATAACACAATTTCAGAAACTTAAATCAAAACAGAAAATAAAAAATAAATAGATAAAATATATTTCCTTCATCTTAATAAAAACTTCACCCACCAATAATTCACTATAGATTTGTGACCAACTTTCTAGAAATACTCAATTCAAATATAAGTTTGCCTCTATACCAGCAACATTCATGGACATGAGGAACATGGATACACACTTTGCCCCAAATAAATTAAGTATGAAAAGGAAATATGGGTTTCATTCCTCCCTTGGAATCTCAAGCACCCTCTTTTATATCAACTGCATCCAACTTTAAACACAAATATCCAATCAACTAATTGATAATAATTAATTCAACCATCACAAAATACGTACCAATAACCCCTTCAATAATCATCATAAATTTCATTTTACTTCGTCATGAATAAATATACCGACTACATCATACAATATTATGTATACATCCCACTCTACTCTTCACAATAATATCTCAAGACATTCTCTCACATTGAGACATAGGTCATATGCTATTGTGATCACTTACCGTGAAAGAAACATGAAGATCAACACCCCACCTCTCCACCATGTATTGATATGATTGAAGGGTAAATGACTTAAACCACATGTGACTTTGACTTTGTCGATGTATGCACATTCACTCAACAATAACGAGTAATTGGTTTCGAATGGAGAAAATAATATAATTATTGTTATTTTTCCAGAGGAAAAAGCGTTATATATTATATTATGTTAATATAAAAATCATGATTAGATACAAAAGGATGACTTGAACAGTCCCATATCAAGATATTATTGAGAAAAAGCACATAAAAGGGATGACAGATAGCACAACTTAACATGGAGACTGTGGAAAAAAGCGCAGACCAATATTCCAAACTTCTAGAAATTGGTTCCAGATCGGGAGAGGCATAACTCATTGATACAGATGCTTATCATCATAATCATTGAGAAAAAACAAAGACCACAGATAGCCAAGCCCAAACATTAGGCCTGTTTTCTTGGAACAGAGTCAAAAATTGAGCTGATGCGGTGCAAAATGGACTTATAGGGAACCTTGGATTCTCTGAAGATTTTATAGTTCCGCCACTTCCAAGCGCACCAGATCATGATAATAAGAAGAGGGCGCCTAGACTCGCATTGAGAACACCACCATTGAAAGGCTGCATGAACAGAAACAAAGACAATATGAGGAAACACAAATAAAATGGCAAGATCATACCAGATTTCCAGAGAGGAATTGCATTGAAAAAACATGTGAAGATTAGTCTCCTCCGCTGATTCGCACATCGAGCATCTGCTGGGACCATGCCAACTTCTCTTCCTCAGGTTGTCCCAAGACAAATTCCTATTATTGAACACCAGCCATGCAAAAAAAATCATTCTAGGAGGGCAGCCTGATTTCTAAAGAGCCATCGAAAAATTTGAGACAGAGTTCAAAGCCTTTGAGCATATGATATCAGAGTAGATGTCTTTAACTCGGGCTGGCACTATAGCATTTGACATGGACCAAGTTAGGTGGTCATTTATCCCCCCACGAAGAATCCCGCTTGCTTGCAGAGAAGCTTTGACCGCATTCCACGTAGAAGAGTAATTTGAAAAGTAAAATAGATATTTTAAAGAATTTTCCAAATTTTGGATATTATTTAATGATAGTAAATATGTATCATTAATGTAACAATGTTAAAGAGTAATATTTAATATGAAATTTATAATAAAATTAAATAAGGGAGGTTGCATGGTAATTAGTCTCGATATTCTTTGTCTTGAGTTTTATAGTGGTTATTTTAGGTTTAAGTATGTCTTTTACATGTATGCAGTCGTTATCCCACATGGATTTGATGACCGGTTATTAGCCTCCCCACCGGGGTTCGACCCGCGATACATGTCCGCGTTGCTGTGTAGCTATTGTGATTGTTGAGTCGTTGTTTGATGCGACATATGTACAGTGTATTTCAATGTAATATTGTACCATGATCTATATATACATCTTCTTTCATAGGGGATTTCCTCTCTGAAAAAAATGTCTTTTACATGATCTTACGATGCTGAAATAAAGTCAAAGATAGTACATTTAAAAATAATCTAATTAACGTGATTTTTGAAGAAATTCTACAAGTAGATCAATAGTGTAACTTATTTCAACATATTGGGTAGAAGCCAAATTTATTAGACTTAATTGTGCAACTGGTGCTTTAGCCAGAGCATCTTATAGTCATTTTTTGTAATTTTTTTAGAAGCTAGATCTATTAGAGAATGGATGTGCAACAATTGCCTTAGCTAGAGCACCTTGACAGTCATTAGTCTATAGAAGCCATATCACATTGCTGTGGATATTCCACTAGACAGTTCGTCACAACAGATTTGATAATATTATATTAAAAAATCTGAGATTCTACACTATTACAATTTTATTTAATTTCTAGATCTGTAAAATTAACTGGAATTAGTGCATGCATGTAAAAGTAAATCAAGCAAAAAAATAGGGAACAACATAATAAGTTCACACAAACATAATACACAAGATATGCTCTTTGGGAAACCCTTTCAGGAGAAAACCTAGCTGGAAGGTGAGGCTACTTTTCTCTCTTTCTCTGTCTGGATATATGGCTATAGATGCAAAGACGTAATGTCTGTGGTCCATGGGCTGCTATAGTGCACAGATCCTCTCCATGTGCTCTAACTCCTATCTCTTCAAGCGATCTTTGCTCAACTATGGAACAAAATGTTCTTGAAAAAATGAAATGCCTCTATCTCCTAGTAACCCGGTTATAACATAGCCCGATGACATACTAGTGGTTAAGTTTTACTACATCAACTCTTAACTAGAGTTACAAAATAGACTCTTATAGAGTCTTCTATATCACAAACATGTGGCTAGCTCATTTTCTATGAATAATGGGGGCTGACGCGACATCCTCCCAAACTATAGGTGTGAAAATGGGAAGGTCAACTTCCGAGCAGCATAACTTTTGCATACGGACTCTGATTGACATGATTCTTGTGTTGTTGGAAAGATTTATGTGTGTAGAATAACAAGAAAAAGTGTGGAATTTAAGTAGCAAAGTTTTACCCCAAAAATGTCGTTTGATGCATCAAAACGCTCCTGGAAGGTTTCAAAGCTCGTTTTGCCAAACTAGGTCCCACCGATAAAAACGGTCTCGTGAGCTGGTTCCTTCACTTTTCCACTCCAAATGCATCGAGATGGATGAAAAAAATATAATGATCCAATTCAGATCAAACCTCCCCATTTTGGGAGGCTTTTGGTTCCCAAAATAATTTACTGAATGAGGTGAGGAAATGTTTCCTCCACCTTCTCTCTGGTGTATCATTTAGCTTTGCCTGGAAGTTGTCCCTTCAACCAAATCTACCAAAGGACTTGTTGCCCTTGTCTTGTAGTTCTGGACTTCTTCTGCAAAACTTTATCTTCTGTTAACTCTGCCTAAGCTTCTGGTGCCAAATCTTCCACATAAGGTAGGACATGTTCCTCTTCCTGATCGAGCATGGAAGGCTCATAAAGTTTAAAATTCTCTACATTTACAACTGAGTAAATGCACATATATGGTGGTAAACTAAGTCGATATGCATTATCACCCACCTTTCCTAGTATCTCAAAAGGACCATACCTTAGAGCCTTGATTTTCTTACCAGGCCCCTGCAGCTTCTCCTTGTTCAATTGTACCCATACTTTATCTCCCACCTTGAATGATTTCTCTGTTTTGTGCTAATCACAATTGGACTTATACTTCACCTGCAACTTATGTAGTCTTTCCTATACATATAGATGGATCTACCTGATCTTCTCTATAAATTTTTCAGGCCTCAAAGCATCTGTTGTAAGGTATTCTTTCACTCCTCCTTGTTTCCCATATGAAATATCCAAAGGTGAAGGTGGCAATATCCAAAACAAGTTTCAAATGGGAACTTTCCTGTAGAAGTGTGGACTACTCTGTTATAAGAATGTTGTATATATACCAGATTTTCATCCCAAGTCTTTAGATGCTTCTGGTTGTAACCCCTCAGAAGTTGCACCAAAGTCATGTTGACTAATGTCTGCCCATCTGTCTGTAGATGGAGTCTTGTAGAAATCTTCAATTTCGTGTCCATCTTCTCCCACAATGTAGTCTAGAATGCACTGAGAAACCTTGTATCCCTATCTAAAATGATGCTCCTTGGTATCCCAAAGTGTAACCAGACCTGTCCAAAGAACAAGTTTGTTTCTTCTTGTCCGTTGATGGTATTTTTACAGGGCATCAGAACACAGATCTTGTTGAACCTCTCAACTACCACGAATAGGTAGTCATGTCCCTTCTTGGTTGTCAGTAAACCTCCCACAAAGTCCATGGAAATGCTTTCCCAAGGACAAGTACGTATAGGTAAAGGATGATACAGAACTTTTTTCCTGTTGCTAGGCTTGTTATTACAACAAACCATGCATCCTCTTATGAACCTAGCTACTTGTTCTTGCATCTTGGGCCAATACACATACCCCTGCAAGTTATCCATGGTCTTCCCTACACCAAAGTGCCTTGCAACCTTGGAGTTGTGAGCCTCTCTTATAAGTTGCAAACTCTCACCTTTAGGAACACACAGATTATCCAGCCTGTAAAGTAACCCATCCTGGAGAAGGTAGTCAATGATGTTGTCGCCATCATGCACATGAATTTTACTCTAGAACTGTTGATACACCTCTTTGAAATGCTCATCTTCTGAATATGCTTCTCTATATGCATCATGGATGAATGGCTCCATGTGCATAAGATTCCCCAATGTTGTAATCTTTGATGTGGGTGGCCTTGAAAGCATATCGGATAACTTGTTTGTGATGTCATTCTTATACTTGATCACCAAATGAAACTATTGTAAAAACTCCATCCACTTGTAATTCTTGGTCTGTTGTAGCTTATTCTTGGGCCTGCAGTGTTAAAATTGGCAACCAGGGAAAAACTTCATGTGGGTCATATTATTCATGGCTAATAATATTTTTATTAGATTCCTCTCGTCGAGAAGTGTAGGATTGATATAAATATCATTCGATTCCGATAAGTATTCATGGAGATATGAATTTATTTTGATTATGGAATTATTAACAAGCCGACCTACAACTCATGTAGGCTCAGAAGCCCAACAGTCGCATCTATTCAAACACCAACATTGTGTATAAACACAGGAGGAATTTTCCTCATTTGGACTCACTCATATCATCGCAACTCTCTCACTCTACTACGCAGAAAAGAGTCTCTTCTCTACTGCACAGAAAATGGTCTCTCTCTCACACGTGTCAAGCTAGAAGCTGTTGAACTTGAAGCTGCAACTACAGATCCAGATTTTGAATAGTTTTAACCATCAGATATCCTCCTTAGAACTACACTATAGGTCCATCTAGATCTCCTCTAAAATCCACAACTTTTGGTGGTGGAATCAAGTCAATCCGACAGATGGTTTGCAAGATATCGACTGCCCTAGTTTGAAGGAAGCTGCTGAAACTAAAGTTGCAACTACAGAAGTAAAGTTTGACCTGCGTGGAATAGAATATCTCCTCATCTGAACTGCGTTGTAGGTTCTTCTGAACCTCCTCTGGAAGATGCAACTTTTGGTGGTGGAATCATGTCAATCCGATGGTCGGTTTGTGAGATATCGTCTACGCTAATTTGATGATGAAGCCGCTAATGTTGATGCTGCTAATCTAGGGTTTGCTACTGTTGATATAAATCAGATTTATTGTACTATTTCTCTCTGCTAAATTATTGAAGATAAAAGAAGATTTTATCAAAGGGTTTCCCCACACATTGTGGGGTTTGTCCCTGGCTAGCTGCCACATCTTGTGTCTCTTGTCTTGGCTTGTTTTTTGTCGATCGTTTAATGTTCTATTTGCACTTTACTTTATGTTCATGTGATTGCTAATCTGTGGAATATAATAAGAAAAATAATTAAACTGTTATAAGCATAGAACATACCATAACTTAACATGGTATTAGAGCTGAGGTGAAGACAAAGCTCGAGCAATAGCAAAAGCAATCACCAAAGAGAAGATTGGCAAGGCTATCCTAAAATAACTATGGGGTCCTTAACACTCTGCCGAAGGAAATCTTCGTGAGAAAGTTGACTATCACGGATGGAAGATGTCTATCGATCTAACCCTAGAAGATCAAGGAGTGTTGGACCATGTAAGAGGCAATATTGTTGAGCCTCCATCAAATGCATCCGTTGCTGCATGAAACAAATGGAAAACCAGAGAAGTCAAAACAGAAGATCATCTGGGACTCTATCGACAAGAACTTGATGGTCTACATCTCTTACCTGATCACCTCCAAGGAAATCTACGATAGACTGGGAAATGGAACTCACGAATCTTGGAGGATTACCATCCAAATGGTACGTGTTCAGGACTACTCTTCTGAATAATAATGTAATTCATGGTTTCGAGGAATTAATGGCTAGATGCATTCAAGAAGAAACAAGGGAAGAAGAGCAAGAAATGCCCATGCCTAAAGGTCCTCCTGCTGGCTTTTCTTCTCATGCTAAGAAAAGAAATAATTCCGAGACTAAATCAAAAGGAAAGGCTGGACCTAAGGGTGGAAGAAAATGACGATGTTACATCTGCGATAAAGCAGGTCACTATGCAAGGGAGTGCCCTGATAGAAAGGACTCACACCGAGACAATGATCAAAATCCCTCTGATGGAAATCAAAGGAATGGCAAATTCAATAGCAAAGGTACGAGGAGAGCTAGGAATCGAGGAAGAGGACAACCATTCAATAAGGTTAGAAATTATAGGATGTATTAAATGCACTTGACCTCAAAAAGAACCTTGTGTCCATCTCAGTAATGGAAGACAAAGGCTACAATTTAACCTTCAGCAATGGCAAGGTACGTATATGGAAAAAATAATGTTAAAGATGCCTTTACTCTTGGGTTTAGTGTTGATTCATTATATCAGGTCAATGGAAGCCTGCTAGGTGTCATGTCTTATGACATATCTCTTCAGTCCGAACTTTGGCATCGGAGGTTTTCCCCCCTTCATTATAAAGCTATACTTGGTGTAAGACAAATGGTCACATGGATGCCTGAATTCCGAGTAGAGAAAGAAGGTGTATGTCTAGGATGTGCTGAAGGAAAGCTCAAAAGGGGACCATTCCCCTCAAGCCAAAGCAAGACCTTCAATATATTATAGTTGGTTCACTCAGGCACATTTGAGGCTGGAATTAAGAGGGAGACTACTACACCACATACCCCTTAGCAGAATGGTGTGGCGGGAAGGAAGAGCTATACGATTGTGGAAGTTGTCCGGGCCATGCTACATGATCAAAGACTTCTGAAGTTTCTATGGGATGAAACTACAAACACCACCTTATATGTACAAAATCGATGCCCTCATCAAGCATTGGGTTCCAAGACTCCTGAAGAAATGTTCACCAGTAAGAACCCTGATGTTTCTCATTTTTTTTGGAAGCCCTGTATATTTTCATGTGTCAAAAGAGAAAATAAATAAATTGGGTGCATCTGGAAAGAAAGGAATTTTTGTGGGCTATGGTGAAAATACTAAAGGCTATAGAATCTATGTAGCTGGTCAAAGAGAAGTCTTGATTAGTCATGATGTCACCTTTGATGAAGATATGGCTCTCAGCAAGGTGGACAATCTTCTGACTTTGAGGAGATCTCAAGAAGCCGACACCAAGGAACCGAAAGAAAAGGATGATGAATCAATGCCTGATGTAGAAGAACCCATGGATCTGATTGATCCTCATCCACATGAGCCTTCCTCTTCTAGGAAGAGGCATTCATGGCTTAGGGGGATACTTGATGATGCTGAAGGACATGCTGCACCCTGAGGAACCTTCCGTCAAAGTAAGAAACCTAACAGGTATCAAGGATACCTGACCATCATGAGCACGATCAAACAAAATGAGCCTTCATCATTCTTAGATGTCGCCAAGCATCAAGTATGGAAGGATTCTGTGACCATAGAATAAGAGTCTATTATGGAGAATGATGTCTAGGAAGTAGTTCCCAAGACCCCAGACAAGACAATTGTTACTTCAAAATGGCTTACAAGATAAAGCATGCAGCAGATGGAAGTACAGAAAAGTATAAGGCTCATTTTGTTGCTCGTGGTTTCTCCCAAAAGGAAGGTATAGACTATGATATTTTCACCTGTTGCTAGATATACGACCATCCATTTGATCATAGCCCTTGTGGCTTCACAAGGATGGAAGCTACATCAGATGGATAAACTGCGTTCTTGCACGGTTCGATCAAAGAAGAGGTCTATGTGGAGAAACCTGAAGGATTTGAGATTTATGATTGAAAATCTCATGTATGCAGGTTGAAGAAGGCTCTCTATGGGCTAAAGCAAGCACCCCAAGCATGGTATGAGAGGATCGATAGCTACTTGATGAAGTTGGGATTCACTAGGAGTGAAGCTGATCCTAACCTTTACCTTAATGTTGGAGATGACAAGCCTCTCAAACTGGTGTTGTACGTGGATGACCTCTTTCTAACAGGTGCATACCCTCTCATTCACAAATGTAAGAAGGAGTTGGCTTCTAAATTTGAAATGAAGAACCAAGGACTTGAAGTGTGGCAGAAGCCAAGGGAAATTTTCCTATCTCAAGGAAAATATGTGGTGAAGATTTTGAAAATATTTGGTATGGTGGGCTGCAAGCCTATGACTATCTCGAGGATCTTAACTTTCAGAAGTTATATGGTAGTGATGTCAGACCAAATTTGGGAAATGCCTCTGAGTTTCAAAAAAAAACTCATTCGTGTTGATGTTCTTGGTGAACCTCTGTTCGAACATATGTTTTGTAACTAGCATTATGAGCTCATATTTGGTTGAGCCTCACTAGATTGGTGCCAAGAATCTTCTGAAATGTCTTCAGGACACAATCTCTCATGGATTGAGATACATTGCCGGAAATATGAAACTGCATGATTATTCAAATGCTGATTAGGCAGGTAGTGTGTAGGATCACTAGAGCACTTTTAGTGTTGGTTCTCTTTGGATTCTGCTTCGATATAATGGATGAGCAGGAAGTAGAAGTTGGTTTCCATAAGAACCTTCGAGACCAGATACATATCTATGAGTATGAACTCGTATGAAGCTGCCTGGTTGGGGAAGCTCTTCAGTGAGCTGTTTGAACACATACCACTGTGATTCTCTGTAACAACCAGAGGTGGGATTCAGTTATTGAGGAGTCCCATATTCGTCGATTGCTCCAGTAGATAGACATCATCTGGGATATGGTAAGTTGATGAGCAAGGAGGCTCCATCATATTAAGTTGATGTACAGGTCGATACACTTTGTGAAAGCCCCGAGGAAAGATCTAATCTGTGATTTTCCCAAATGACTTGGAGTCATCAAGAAACCCTTGTACAAGGGTCCTACATGTTACATACATTGAGCTCTGGGAGCTCTAAGGGCTTGCGGTTCTTACTGGAGCAACATACGACCACAGGGCGACTAACCCTCTCTTGGTGGTGCACACTGGAACAAGATGATTCACTCTCTTGTGGGACAAGATGATTCGCTCTCTTGTGGAATAGGATGATTCACTCTCTTGTGTAGTAGGATGATGTGTTCCCTTATGAGGCTTGGATTGATGTGTTCTCCATGGCGATTGTCACAGGATTGATGTGTTCTCTTGTGAGGCCTGGATTGATGTGTTCTCCATGGTGATTGTAGCATGATTGATGTGTTCTCCTGTGAGGCCTGGATTGATGTGTTCTCCATGGTGGGCTGGATTGATGTGTTCTCCATGGCGATTGTAGCAAGATTGATGTGTTCTCCTGTGAGGATAGGATTGATTAGTTGTCTTGTCGAGGCATCCTACCCATGCAGTCTGGGACTCATGGGAAGTACCTCTCATATGATCAATGAGCAAGGAAATGAAGTTAGGGACCATAGTAGTACTGATGGACGCATCGTTGTATCTACCATACTCCCTACGCTAGGATGACCTCCATTGATCTGGGATCAATGATACTAGTCTAAGACCAGTGGTAGGAGTTGTACCATACTATGACACTGACTTTGGGTCGGTTGAGACTGGTCTGGGACCAGTGGTACATATTCTGAGACTGACTTCGTGTTAGTGCGGTATTGGTCTGCGACGAGTGAGAGTGGTACATACTATGACACTGACTTCGGGTCAGTTGAGACTGGTATGGGACCAGTGGTACACTCTTTGAGACTGTGATACTGGTCTGGGATCAGTGGTAGGAGTGGTACTTACTATGAAGCTGACTTCGGGTCAGTTGAGACTGGTTTGGGACCAATGATATGCACTCTGAGATTGAATTTGAGTTAGTGGAGGATGATACTGGTCTGGGACCAGTGGAGTTGTACTCACTATGACGGTGACTTTGGGTTGGTTGAGACTGGTCTGCAACCAGTGGTACATACTCTGAGACTGACCTTGAGTCAGTATGTTACATCCTTGATCATTTCTTCTTCTTCATAATTCGGACAAAAGCAGAGCAAAACATAACAATGCAAGAGCAAAGCTGAACAGTACAGATCAGTACAGGGCAAGACAAGTCAAAGCAGAATAGGCAGAATGGAGCAGAGCAGGGCAAGGGTCAGGTTGTACAGGGTAGTGCATTTGATGGATGAATAGTAACGACCGATAGACAAATTGCAGATGAAGTTCTCCCTAGTTGAGAGGGAGTGTTAAAATTGGCAACCAGGGAAAAACTTCATGTGGGTCATCTTATTCATGACTGATAATATTTTTATTAGATTCCTCTCATCAAGAGGTGTAGGATTTATATAAAGATAATCTGATTCCAATAAGTATTCATGGAGATATGAATTTATTTTGATTATGGAATTATTATGAAGTCGACCTACAACTCATGTAGGCTTAGAAGCCCAACAGTCGCATCTATTCAAACACCAATGTTGTGTATAAATACAAGAGGAATTTTCCTCATTTGGACTCACTCATCTCATCACATCTCTCTCTCTACTGCATAGAAAAGAGTCTCTTCTCTACTGCACAGAAAAGGGTTTCTCTCTCACACGTGTGAAGCCAGAAGCTATTGAACCTGAAGCTGCAACTGCAGATCCAAAGTTTGACCAGCATTGACCATCAGATCTCCTCCTTATAACTGCACTGTAGGTCCATTTGGATCTCCTCTAAAAACTGCAACTTTTGGTGGTGGAATTAAGTCAATCTGATGGACGATTTGCAAGATATCGACTGCCCTAGTTTGAAGGAAGCTGTTGAAACTGAAGTTGCAACTGCAGAAGTAAAGTTTGACCTGCGTGGACTAGAATATCTCCTCATCTAAATTGAGTTGTAGGTTCATCTGAATCTCCTCTGGAAGCCGCAACTTTTGGTAGTGGAATCATGCCGATCCGATGGTTGCTTTTTGAGATATCGTCTGCCCTAGTTTGATGATGAAGCCGCTAATGCTGATGTTGTTGATCTAGGGTTTGCTACTGTTGATATAAATCAGATTTATTGTACTATTTATCTCTGCTAAATTATTTAAGATAAAAGAATATTTGATCAAAGGGTTTCTCCCCACATTGTGGGGTTTGTCCCTGGCTAGCCGCCACATCTTGTGTCTCTTGTCTTGGCTTGTTTTCTGTCGATCATTTAATGTTCTATCTGCACTTTACTTTATGTACATGTGATTTCTAATCTGTGGAATATAATAAGAAAAAGAAGTAAACTATTATAAACATAGAACATACCATAACTTAACATGCAGTTACTGTAATGGCTGGTGATTCATGTGTATTATTGACTCCTTTCCCATTAGATAGTGCTTCCACTTCTTCACATCTTGCACCATGGCATACAGTTCCTTATCATAGGTAGGGTAGTTAAGAACTACCCCGTGAAATACTTCATAATGGTAGCAAACAGGTCTTCCTCCTTGCATCAAGACATCTCCCAGAACATACCCACTCGCATCTGTCTCCACTTCAAAGGGTCATTCAAGTTTGGTAATGCTAGAAATGGTGCCTCACTGATCTTCTTCTTTAACTCATCGAAAGCCTTATGCTGTCCTTTTCCCCACTGGAAACTCTTGCCACTTTTTGTTATGGCATGAAGCGGTGTTGCTACCACTAAAAATGAGGCTATAAATTTCCTCAGGTATTGTGCTACTCCAATGAAATTCCTAACCTTAGTAACATTAGTAGGCACCTACCATTTTACGATGGCCTCCATCTTGTAAGGATCTATTTTCAATTATCCTCCACCAATAATATATCCCAAATACACCAAGGACTATTGCGCAAACTCGCACTTCTTGAGATTTGCTAGCAGATGTTGCTTCTTTAATGTTTCCAACACCTGCGTCAAATGTGAAATATGCTCCTCCCAGGTAGCACTATATACCAATATATCATCCAAACAGATAATAAAAAATGGATCTATAAAAGGACGTAGTACATCATTCATTAATCTCATAAATGTATTTGGTGCATTACATAAGCCAAATGGCATAACTAACCACTCAAAAAAACCTTGCTTGGTTTTGAAGGCGGTCTTCCATGTATCTTCTTCTTTGACTCAAACATGGTGATATCCAGACTTCAAGTCCAGCTTGGTGAAATACTTTGCTTGCCACAATTGATCTAGTAGATGTATATCCTAGGTAGGGGGTATATGTTCTTGAGGGTGATTTTATTCAACGTCTGTAATCTATACACATCTACCAAGTCCCATCCTTCTTTGGCACAATGATGATGGGTGACCCACATGGTGATGTACTTGGTTGAATGAAACCCTGTTCTAGTAGCTGCTGCAACTATTTCTTCACCTCACTTTCTTCTATAACAGACTGCATGTACAACCCAATATTTGGCAATGGGGAGTCTGGCAATAGCTGGATCTCGTGCTCCACTTCTCTCTTAGCGGTAGCCCTTTAGGCTCTCGGAACACATCTTTGTATGCCTGTAACAACTCCTCCAATTGAATTTTTTTTCTTAGTACACCCCTCTAGAGATGCCTTGCCTCTTATTGACTCTCTACAAACTGACCTTCTCTTAAAAAAAATAAAACATACTTCTTGTTGGAACTGATCAATTTCTTGGCCTAGTTGGCACTTACCAGTGAAATTTTTGACTTGCCTTTGTGCGCGTTCATGATGAACGATTTTCCATCCTTGATAAGGCGATACTAGTTAGTTCTCCTCATGAATATTGTCTCATGCATGTACATGTATGGACTCCCAAGCACGATTCCACATACGTCAAGGGGAACCACATCCATATCTACTTCATCAATAAAATCAACATTGATAGCAAATCTAATTTTGCACTATTTTCTTACCTTAAGCTCTGCATCCTTATGTAACCATCCCAGTGGATATGGGTTTGGATGATCACGAACTTCCAACCCCAACTTCTTGACCAGATCCGTTGCAATGAGATTTTCCTGTGATCCTGAGTCAAATAGAGCATCAATCTTCGTCTTCTTGACCTGTATCTTTACATGAAAGAGTTTGGTCATTTCTTTCTCTTCCTGTTATTGAAAGCTACTTAGATTGACCTTCTTTTGCATTGATGTACATACGATCTTCTCATCCACGTCTAAGCTACTTTCCACTTGGTTGCTCGAATTAGTGGCCATGAGATTCTTCTTCTTATTATCTTTCTTCTTGTTCTTTGGATTTAGCTTTGGATGCAACTTCCAACACTTTTCCTATGTATGGCCATCAATGTTGCAATGGTTGTAGTGGTTGCTAGGGTTTTTGCACTGGTGTGTTGTGGTTGTCGTCTTTTAATCTTTTCCCCATTTTTGCTTCCTCTTCCCATCCTTAGAAGCATATTGTTTCTCCTTTTGCTTCGATCCATTTGATTACGCTCTTTTCAGGCCTATGTTCTCTGGGTATCGTGCTTGTACACAAGCCTCATCCATCGTTTTGGGCTTGAACAACATCACTTGCTCACGCAGATGGCAGTGCAAACCCCCCAAATACTTGAGGAGTACATCTGGGTTCTTTGGAGAGATACCCAACATTATAGCCATCTTTTTGAATTTTGTGGTGTACTGCTGCACACTTTGGACCAACGTTTGCTCGAAGTAATGCCACCAGATCCATTGGTCTTCCACGCACCCAACAAGATAAAACTGTGACTTAATGAGGGTTTTCAAATCCTCCCACTTAGTCACTGGAGGTTCTCCCTCCAACCTTAGGGTTTCCGTGTGGCTCTCCCACCAAGTCAGTGCATGGCCCTCCAATTTCAGCCGCGTGAATGAGATCTTTTGCCTTTCCTCGATCTGATGGACACTAAAATAAACTTCCAGTTGCTGCAACCAATGGTTCAGCTTCAGAGCATTGATCTCACTATGGTCTGGCTCGATATCGACATTTGCTTCTAAATTAAATAGGGATTGGTTCACGACACTCAAACTGGGTTGATCTTTTCTGGGTTCTTTTTTTGGCTGGTCCTCTGTGTCTTGTTGATCTCCTGATCCCCCTTCTTATTAGTCATATGCATTCGAACCCCCTTCTTCTCCAAATATCCCTAGCTTATTTCTTAGGGCCACCATGATGAGGTTTACATTGCGGTTTATATCTGTGACTTGTTCTTTGAGCTGTGAAAACCTCACCTCTGCAGGATCACGAGGTTTGTTTATAGATTTGTCGCCCATTATTAGGGTTTTATGATTTTCGACCTCACCGATCAAGATCCCTACAATCTCCACAAAATACCCAAAGAAACTTGCTTTGATATGAAATGATCTGTAAAATACCATGGATATTCCACTATAAAGTTCGTCACAAAAAATATGATAATATTATGTTAAAAAATATGAGATTCTACATTATTACAGTTTTATTTAACTTCTAGATCTGTAAATTAACTGTAATTAGTGCATGCTTGTAAAAGTAAATCAAGAATAAAAGTATAGAATGACATAATAAGCTCACACACGCATAATACAAAAGATATGCTCTCTGGGAAACCCTTTCAGGAGAAAACTAGCTGGAAGGTGAGGCCACTTCGCTCTCTTTCTCTGTCTGGAAATATGGCTGCAAATACAAATAAGTAATGCATGTAGCCCGTGGCCTGCTACAGTGCACAGATCCTCTCTATGTGCTCTACCTCCTATCTCTCCTCGATATATTTTCTCAACTATGGAACAAAATGCTCTCGAAAGAATGGAATGCCTCTACCTCCTAGTGGTCTAGTTATAACACAACCCGATAGCCAACTAGTGGTTAAGTTTGACTATATCAACTCTTAACTAGAGTTACAAAATAGAATATTCTAGAGTCTTCTACATCACAAACACGTGGCTAGTCCCTTTTTCCATGAATAATGGGGGCTGACGCGGCATCCTCTCGAACTATAGGTGTGAAAACATGAAGGTTGACTTCTGAGTGGAATAACTTTGGCATACAGACTCCAATTGATCTGATTCTTGCATCGTTGGAAAATTTTCTATGTGTAGAATAGCATGAAAAGGTTTTGCGTTCAAGTGATATATTTTTACCCCCAAAAAACATCATTTTATGCCTCAAAATGCTCCTGAAAAGTTTCAGACCCGATTTTGCCAAACTGGGTCCTGTCGGTAAAGAGCTGATTCCTCCACTTTATCCACTCCAAATACATCGGGATGGATGACAAACAATATAATGATCCAATTCATATCACTGGTCTCCAGGATCCATAACACATTCACAATCATTAGTCTCATTGGTAAAATATAGACTCTTAGTTGGATTCAGATTTGCATTTGAGAGCATTGTGACAGTCATTAGTCTCCAGAAGCCATAGCACATTCACAATCATTAGTCTCATTGGCAGAACATAGACTCTCGGTTGGAATTCACATTTTCATTCAAATCTCAGTGGCAGAATTTGCATTCAAATTTCATTGCAAGAATGTTTGACTCTAGATTTGCATTCAAATTTCAATGGAAGAATTTGCATTCAGATTTCATTGTAAGAATGTTGGACACTAATAACAGATCGTTGATGTTGGACTCTAATAACAAATCGTTGATCTTGCTGATTTGTTTAAGCATCCTTTCCTTCTTGTGTGAAGCATTAGTGTATGAATAGATTCAAGAATTCATTTGTTCACATGTTGCTTCTTTATACTACTCCTGCATGTGTACAATTTTGGTGGCCTGATACAAATCCCAATGAATTACTCCAAATTATTATGTTGGAATTTACTGAAAGCCAGAGCAGTTACTATTCCAGAACCCATGAGATCATATTTAACTATGGTGGCTTTTCTAATTGGATGAGGAACCAATCCTTGGTTTGTAGTTCTATTGACGGTGCTAGACCACCCAACATTAGGGGATCTCCCCGATATGAAGTCCCAACTAGACCTCACACTGTTTGGTTTAGGAGTCCCATCCAGTACGATGGCCCAGTTGCCATTATGTTAAATGTTTTCCTCATCTCTTTCTTGTCAGCCCAGGAGAGTGGTCTGATGTGTCTTCAAGTAGCAAAGTTTGTGTGCCTGGTGATTGCTAGTGCTACTTGCGTCAATGGTTCTTTCACTGCAGAGGGAGAGGGTGAGAGTGAGTCCCAAGTCGGATGGGAGGAAGTCCCAACTCTGTTAGGAACACACAACACAACAGGACATGCACAACTTTTGGAGGAGCAGTCCACACAGATGCGGCAACCACAACACACAAGGAAAGATAACACATACAACACACAACAGATGAGTCCACGTGAGTGCAACGGTCATTATAAAAAGTTTACGTGAAAGGTTTTTCTGATGTCCAGGAGGGTAGTCAACATGGGTGAGACAACGTTAACAACATATACAACAAATTTTCATTAACATATATGTATTACAACAAGTGAATGAGTTCAAGTGTTAAACATAGGTTAAAGCAACATGCATTACCAGTGTTCAAGATTAGTCTTACAACAGTTGCAATACATGTGTGAAAACGTGATGGCCTGTTAGTAGGATTTTGTATTAAGCAAAAGTTCCAAGACACATCGTTACGACATACATCACTAACCCTGTGTGTGGGGCGTTGGAGCCACTACTTACTCCTCAAAGAAAAGATTACAGAATCTGAAGGCTATTTGGGAGGAGCTGAGGTGAAAAGTCCTTTCATGTACAAATGAGGGGTTACTTATAGTCAAGGGTGAAACTGACCCTTGTGGTTGTTCAACTACCCTCATGACTGTTTGACTTTCATGTATTTTCGACTTTACATGACTCTTCATACAACAAGTGGGTCTCTTGGACTTCCACGTTATATTACATTAATTAACAATATGGCCTACAGTAGAGATGTGGACAAAATGACTCAACATGACAGTGCTGATATGTTCGTGCTGCTGTTGGTATGCATGTCAAGCTACAGTACTGCTGGGTGATGGATTTCCTCATGGTGTGTCCCAACTTCACCTCTACATGGCAATGTGAGTGGAGTCTTCTATGGTCATTGGTTCGCTTGATGTTGCATTCACACATTTCTCCTTGCTTGTATGTTGGTAAGATTGACAAGTTCCTCCGTTCGAAAAAGGTGCATGTTCATCCATTCATCCGTTCGTGAGCACATCTTGTATTATTGCTCGTTTGTCCATCTGTGAACACATCTTTTCATGATCATCCATTCACGAGCATATCTCTTTGCTTGCATCGTATGTTCGTCTGTTGGCGAACCTGTCCTTCTGCATGTGCTCCCTCCATTCATCCCATCCGTCATCTCACCATGTTTATTTGTGTAATTGTATCTGTAGTCACGCATGACGAGACGACATCAAATCCAAAAACTTCCTAGTCTACCATGATGCATGATCATTTCGGATGTAGGTGATCAAGAGAGGTAACAAGGTTGCGAGGCGGGATGGAGGCTCGAGCATTGCTAATGAAAATCGTGCAAGAGTCATTGGGTGATGAAGATGGGCAATCCATATTGAAAGTAACTGTTTGCGGGGTCTAGCTCAGTTGGAGGAAAAAACTGCGCAATTTTTGGGAATGGTCTAGGCTGCAGGAAGGTTGGGTAGGAAAAATCTACGTAATTTCCGGAATGAGCGGGTAGTGGGAGCTTGGCAGCCAAAACTGCGCAATTCCTGGAGGGAACTAGCAACTGGCTGCCGGGACACTGGCAGCAAAACTACACAATTCCTTAAGGGAACTGGCAGCTCGTTGTCTGGAAACTAGCAGCAAAAACTGTGCAATTCCTGAGGGGAACTTGCATTCAGCTGTTGAGTCACTGGTAGAAAAAATTACGCAATTCCTGAGGGGAAATGGTAGTCATCTGTTAGGATCTGCTAGTGGGAAAAACTGTGCTGATGTTGGGAGGTTGGCCTGCTGATCACCTCTGCACAGTTTTTGAGCTAAGCGAACTACTAGGAAGCAGATGACTTGCTCATGAAAACTGCGTAATTTTCTTGATGAGCAGCTTGTCGATTTTTGGGAAGGCTGACTGGAAAAACTGCACACTATTCTGAGGGAGACAAGGAAGAGCACTGGGTGTCTGTCTTGTCTGTTTGCGCAATTTTCTCAGTTAGCGAAGTGGGTGAGGTCTGTAGCCTCTACGCAATTTTTGAGGGGTGTCAGTCCTAGGGTGGCTGTCGGGTCAAACTCTTTGATTAACCGGCATGAAGGTTGATTGATTTGCTTGTAGGCAGTGCAACTTGAAATGGCTTGCTTGGTGCATCTATGTTGTTCTGGGTGACAGTCGATCGAGTCGATGGCGGGGTGATGGTCCGGATGTCGGAGGGAATTTCAATTGTCGAAACTTCAATAAAATGACTAAGTGTGTGAATGAGTGAAAGATGCATATGTGATCCTGAAAACACACACTTACATGACTCAACGACGAGACGACTCAAACCATCCAGACACACATGTTCAACATGATTGACTGACGATGTAAGCGACAAGTGCGACACTTGTGATTGATCGTTGGTCGACCGTGATGATGCTTGTGCAACAATGAATGTGACTCCTTGTTTGATTGCGATAGATGTTTTCATAGCGAACACAACAAGTACACACGAAGTGAAGACTTTGAGCATGACCAGAACATGGTCGCAAGCATGACATTGATATTAACATGCAAAAGCTTTGGTGAAATGATAAAGCTAGGTGGGTGCGAATACTCACACGAGCTCATGGAGTGAACCCGAGTGTGTGCAATCATCAAGTGAAACTCTTAAGGGAGGCTTTGGAATTGGATGTAGGCCAAAATTTTGGAGGGTGGTTGTCACCGCTACAACAAGTTTTAGGAACCTTAGGAGATGAGCATTGAGCAAAAATAACATGTGTGATTCATTTTTCTTTAGAATTTAGGATCAAATATTGGCATGCCTCCAACCTAACTCCCGCAACAACACCATTCACTAGCCCCTCCTTGATTACATCCAACAATACTGAAGGATTAGAAACATTAGTATATGCCTTGTTTACTTTAGCTCTGGCATTCTCTAAAACATCCAATGCTTTTGGTAAAGAACCTAGCTTATATCTTCTTTAAAAATATTGTTGCCAAGGACGATGATTTTCATGAATATCTAGTGCTGCAAGAAGGTCTGAATGAACCACGACATCATCTACAATTCAAACTCTAAGTGCATCTTTGGAATCCAAGGTCTTTGAGGCTAGTAACATGTCAGTCACACATTGAAGTCCAACCAATCGAGGCAATCATTGCATGCCTGCCCTGATACCATCAATCAGAAAATGTTCATATGGATCCAAACACTTTATTGTTGCTCCTAAGCACATGCACTCTTTAGATTTGTTTTTCAAAGCTTCTTGATCTTCAGTTGCCTCCAAGTCGTCCTTTTCAATTTCCTTTTCAGTTCTACTTGTTTTTTCAACTTCTTTTTTATCTTCTGCTTTAGGGTTTTGAGTTTAAAGATTGTAATTTCTCTTATCTTTATTTGATAATAGCCACGCTTCCATTTTCTCTAACATGTTTCAAAGTCTCAGTCATAATCGTCAAATTTTTGGTTTGGAAGCATTTCACCTACAGCCTTCAATTCTAGTCCTCTCCTCAATATCACCCATAGTTGACCAAAGTCATGCTCTGATACCGCTGTAATGTACCCGGCTAGGTTTCCAAGTTATTTAGGGAAAATTACGGTTTTCATCAAGCAAATGTTTTCAAAAACATTTACAAATTTCTCTGACAATTTTCTATGAATAGTTGATGTTCAAATTAGGAAAAAGACATTTCAAGGAAACATGCAATCTGTCAATCAATTTAGCACACAAAATGGCATAGGCAATTTATTATCTTCATTATAGAAATTTTAGAGATTAAAACTTGGAGAAAGGACACTTGGGAGAGCCTTCCAATCTGAATATGAATACAAGCAATTACTCCTAGAGTATTCAACCTTCTCAATAGATCAATTGTTGAAGAACAAGTCTCAATCCAATTATGTTTCTTGAGTTTAACAATAACGAATCACACTAGAAAATGCACACGACTTCCCTTCTAAAGGAATACCACATTCTAAAGAAATGACTGAAGGGCACTTTTCAAATTATGATAGTAAACTACAACCAAGCTAGGTATTTGGTCTCTTCTGAAAATCAAAGTGTTGGAAATGAGTATGAGACGGGTACGTCGGGGATTTGATCCTTCTCCTACAAACATAACTGGAAATGAATGATTTGATCCCTCTCTGATTTGACCAATGTATTACAACTATAGAATTTCATCCCAATGAGCATTAAACTTGGAACCTATTTGTCATTTTTTTAAAGTTTTTTTCCCTCCTAACTTTTGTGCTCTGATTGGCACTATGTTTCTATTGAACCCTTATTGAGTTCCTTTGATAGCCATATTTCTCATAGAAACTTGAGATTTCTCTATGACGCCCTTTGCACCTTCAATCTCCCTTTTTATCTATCCATTTTGTCTTCCATCTTGCATTTAAGCCATGGGTGGAGGAGGCATTGCACTATTGTAGACCTCTTCTCTAGAGAAAAATCCATTAATGGGCGTAAAAATTTGGCAATTTCATCAACATCTTTCTCATTGAACTTATATTTCTCTAGTAGTATATAATCCAAGGGCCAATACCAAAGCCATCTAATCTTATTTAAATCCCCATGTCTGTCAAAAAGGTCGTGTGAATATATCCCACCTAAAGCGATCTGATTTCAAACACGATTAGTTTACATCATATGGTGATGCTAACACTAATATCACAAAATAATGACACACTTTCAATAATATTATGATTAAGGCCCTAGAGAAACCCCAAAAACATGTATGGGGAGAAAATAACCCATGAAATATTTAAGTAGGAGATCATTTATAACAAATCACCTTATGAGGTATCTTTCTAAGAAGCTCCATCATTAGAGTAAGGTGGTCTTGAAATAGAATCCAAAGTGCCCATTCGAAAATAATGAAATAGAAGAGTACTTGTAGACATTGTTATTCTATTACCAACCAAATATAACACTCTAAAAGAGTTGTATGATGGACCTCAACCAAAACTTTCAAAGAAATATCATCCTACACAATTTAACACTATAACCTACAAATACATGTGGTGTATAAGCACACATAAAACACTAAGCTATACATATTTTTTTGCATAAGATAATAGTAACATCACTAGCAATGACTAGTTATTTATACAAATAAAACATCCAAAAGGAGCTTGAACATAAGAAGGTCTAGCAAAGAGATTATTGTACCTCATTGTGGTCATAACCTTCGACGCTATGAGGATCAAATAACATATCACCCTTAGTCAGTTCAAAAAGTATGTAAGAAAATGACCACATGTTAACTGGTGCGAACCCAAAATAACCTCTAGGGATCGATATTTCCTTGTCTAAATATCAGGCATAAGCTACTTATGAATCCTATAGGAATTTCCCAAGTCTACAATTTTACATCTCAAATTTATTGATTTAGGCTTAGAATCTTAGTAGAATAATGAGCTTTTTTGTGTTTATATCCTCTGGATCTCCTCTTGCAATTTCCTTCAAGTTGTTGATCTCATCCATAGTTGCTTCTGCATATTGTTGCACACTTTTTTGCACCTTACGAGCCACAAATCTATGTATGAACACATAGAAACACAACTCAAACATCCTTCTAAAAAATAATTTATATTATAAGGTCCTAGATAAAAATCACAATCATAGGGAGAACAATTCTGCCCAATTAAATAAAATGATATATACTACATATATGAGAAAAAGAAAACTCATGGAGACAATGCAAACCTAACTCAATTTAGTGTCCTCAAACATACCTTGATTTCACGGGCCATTCATTACAATTAAAAACAATGCATCAAAAGAATTTATATCAATCATTCAAAATATATTGCATGGTTGTAGTCAGTAATCACTAATACGTAGCTAGCCTTTGAATTCCTACCTTTGTCGTTCTATTGTTGATCTTTGTGATCGGTGTTGGTGGGCAGTGGCCCTGTCTTGGAAGAGTTAATTATAGATGATAATGTGATCACATATTCAGTTCTGTAAGTATTAAGCTCCATGTTAGATGATTAGGCTTCTACTAAACTGATGTTATACATTTTCAAATACTCAAATGATAAGGAAGATTTCATCGAGGAATGCAGTGCCCAAGCCATAGTGAGGAGTGCTTCCAACTCCTAAACAAACAAGTGAATCCATTAGTATGACTCACATTAGAAAACTATGATTATAATTAGGGTTTCAAAGTTAAATTTTCAAATACTCAAATGATAAGGCAAATTTCATTGAGGAATGAAGTGCCCACATCTCCCAAGCCACGATGAGGAGTGCTTCCATCTCCTAAAAAAACAAGTGAATCCATTAGTATGACTCACATTAGAAGGTTTTGATTATAATTAAGGTTTCATCGACTTTGAAATGAACAGATCAATGGACTTAAGAACTATCATCTCATTCTAAAAATATGTTGCCAGAAGCTGGAGGTATATGTTACCATGTCTATGTATAGTCAGGCCAACACTTTGAAAATCTCACAATCAAACCAGCACTCTGAAAACTTCACAAGGTCGAATATGTGTCGACTCGATTTTGAATCCCACAACTCCATTGACTACGCCTCTGTTAGAGGGATACCCAATCATCAACAACCAAAATCTTTCAATATCTTTAGTTGGATGGAAAGTTAGGCACACACATAAATTATTCCCAGCAATTCCTAAAAGTAGTTCTCACACCTCTGGAACTCTGTAAATAGGCTAAGAACACATATGAACCAGAAACATTAAATAAATTAATAGAATATTAAATATTTTAATAAAAAATTAGTATGTAATTGAAAAACTTTTTAAGAAGTATAATTAAAAAACACCCTGGGTCTTTATGGAATAAAACAACTATGGTGCCCATTCCACCTACATTCATTACGCATGATATTGCATAATCAACGTGCTCTTGCATAATATTTGGATAGTTCGAGGAGGTCTCCAGGAGACCCACAAGTCATCCATAAGCATAGTCATCTTGTTTGGAATTGGTATCTCAAATACCGAGATTGAGGAAGATGCTTTGATGTGTAGTGGCTAAATCAGACCCTACTGATTCGACTCCCTAGGATGTAGGTTGCACCAAAAAATGTGAACTTTGAAACGGGAACTTTGGCAAAAAAACCCCAAAAAAACATCAAAAACAGTACTAAAAACGAAAAGTGTTGATGTTGGAATAACACCTGTTTTTTTCTTGGGTAAATTTTCAACATGTTTTAAAAATGGCGGTGAAAACCAATTTTTTGTGCAAAAATTGTCCAAAAAACACCCTCAAAACGAAAATTGTTAACGCTAAGAATACACTTTCTTTGTTTTTCTTTCTTTCTTCTTCTTCTTCTTTTTTTCAAAAGTAAAATTTCAACATTTCGAAATAATGGCGTGAAATATTTTATCATGACCCCGAAAAACATAAAATTTAAAAAAGTA
>APFE030516240.1:59033-70223 GCA_000404065.3 Pinus taeda | reverse complement strand
TTTATATTTGTTTTTTAGAGACAATTATTTCGTTTGGATTGAAAATTTAATTAACAACGTATACATATGTAGAATATCGAAAATGCAAAATATCGACCTTCCTTTTTAGATATGCAAAACAATAAAAGCCTCACTACAAAAGAAAATAAAATAAAAATAAAAACAAGATAATATGAAGAAGAAGACCACTTCCAAAATTATTAAATTTAAAAAATAATTATTTACATTTCATACAATAAAAAAATTTAAAGTAAAAAAAAAAACTTTTAAAAAAAGGGCATGGTGTAGAATTACCACTTCTTTAAATCAACATCAAAATCACTACCATTCTAAAACGCAATGTACATTAAAAAAATTTATAGTGCCAAAAACTATGCTCTAAAAAAACATGTGTGTTCTACATCAGCCCTTTTCAAAATCAGGTCACTTTTTTGCTATCTCTACAAAACGGGTAACAGTGTCAGTTCCCGTTTCAAATTTTACGTTGTTACCAACAACACAAAGGCACATTGCCTAACATTGTCGATTGTATGGATATGCACAGAGGATCCCATTACAGTGTCGGAATTTGTTATAACAAATGTAGAGTCAGACAATGCAGTGATGTAAGACCGAGATTCATAGTAGGAATCCGACAACGAGGCTTGCAGCAGATGCAGGATCAGTAGCAGGAAGTAGTGAATCCCAATAATGCTTGAGACAGACTAGCCATGATCCAGCTGAGAAGGCAAGATAGAGCTAGGTTTCAGAGGGACGAGAGTGACTGCGCCAACATTGGAAAAATGGAAGGTCATATCTATGTATAATTTTGTACCTATCAAAGCAGTGTGTTGAAACTGCTGGACAACAAATTACCAATGTCAATGTTGTTGACACCTTGCCCATGCATGGGAACAGCCTGGGATATTCACAGTTCCAAATTCAGGTTATGATGCTAGTAAGCTCATTAATTAAGCAGCTAAGGTAGCAGATCTTATTAGAAAGCTATCAACATCTCTATCTCTATATAAAGCACGAACAACTCCAGGATGAGATCAATATTATGCCTTTCCAGATTAAGAAATAGTAAGAGAGGCATAGGTAGCATAGGCAAAGCCAAGGACATTAGGATCATAGCGAAAAATAACAAAAGTGACATTATTCAACATTCATAATATAGTAAGAGGCTTTGTAAATAATTCTAAATAGACTATGGATCTTTGGTGAGGCAAAAGAAAGTCTCTCCCTACCTAGTGAGGGCCTCCCTGCACCAGACATAAATCCCTAACACCCCTTAGTTCTATGGTGGCAGAGAGAGCAGACACCCCTTAGTTCTATGGTGCTAGAGCAAGTAGACACCCCTTAGTTCTATGGTAACAAAGCAAGTAGACTGCGATTGAGGAAGCACTACAACAGTCAGCTTTGGCAGCATCAGAAAAGGTAAGAGAGCTAGTTGTATCGTCATTTCCTTCACAGTGTTCATCTAATTTGAGAGCAAGACATCAGGAAAACTGTGGAAGTGTGTGTGTAAAATAGAAAGGGAAGGGAATTTCATTTTGAAATATATTTCGGGCAAATAAATAGAAAGAAAAACCCCTATATATGAGAAGGGCCAATGGATGATAGTACTACAGAAAGGAATGAAAAAGAACTATAGTCAATTGGAAATGGTCATATACATATTAACCACTTCCTTCATGTATTCCTCATTGAGCGATGAAGCAGTTTGGAATGTAGAGCTATTAGTAGAAGACCTCACCGAGCCCTCGACCTCCTCCTGAGCTACTCCCCACCATGCATGAAAGCGTCTCCCATTCCATTAGAATGAAGTTGATAATATTTGGGATACCCTGTATTTTATGAAGGTAGATCGCTTAATAAGACCCCACATTGAAAATTCCTATTGCTTTCTAATTAGGTCATCTTCCCAAATAGAAGTAGCTAGTGTTCGCCTCCAGTGCCTATAACAGACAACTTGAACTTCCCTCCCTACGGTTACCCTACGACTCTAAAGCATGTGGGAAGGGCCATACATAGTGTAAGCCCTCTTACCCTTCGCGTAACCAATAGATAACTAATTCACATTCTATCCACAGTAATTCCAAATCATCCAAGACTAGTAAAGGCCTTATGTCGGCGCCCTTACCTAAGAAGGATTGTCGGATGGACGCAAACTTTGTGGAACTTCGTGGAAAGGAAGGTTTGTCAGAGGAAGGGCTATCACATAGTCGTGTGCTATCATATAACTTTATTGTCACAAAGCGGTGAGACCATGTGGAATGTGGGAAGTCAGTGTGGCTACATCCTCATCGCGAATAAGAAAGCCAATGCCTCTTGAACAGAGGAGGAAACGAGGAAGTTGCCTTGCATGGTTATACATGTGGTAGTTGTACAAGGCCACAGACAAAAAGTATTCAAATGAGGCACAAGGATTTCATGCAAACATTTAGCATTTAGAACTAATGCTAGCATTAGTTTCACTGGAAAAAAATAACAATGAAACATTCCAACTTAATATATGGTTATAGCCTCTTCGCCTTTGGAAGAGGCCAAATAAGACGATGAAAATAAAAAACCTATGCTCAATGCATGACAGAGCTAAAAACTATAGCCTAATTTCCAAGATAACTAATGTTTAAGAATAAAATCCGATTACTATAATCTCCTCCTAGACGACAAGGACTAATAAATAGTGATTATATAATATGAAATTTATATATGATAAAAATAAAAATTATAATATGAGAAAAATAAAAAAAAATCAAAATAAAAAAAATAAAATAGGGTTGTTAATATTTTCTATCATTAATTTTATAATATTTATTATACAATATTAAAGAGTAAACATGTTAATATGAAATTTATAATAAAATTAAATAAATGGTAATTGCATATGATAAAAATAAATATTGGGTTTGTTAATATTTTTAGCATGATGAATATAATTATGCACGATATTAAGAGTTGCTTCATGACAATGAAGTTAAGATGTTATGGATAAAGTTTAGGTAGACAATGCTCCACCAATTCCTTGATAATCTATCTACGAATAATTGATGTCTTATTGATTTCCCATGCTTCTTACGCTTTATAAGAAGAACTAATTTATGTGAGACATCTATATATTTGTAAAATACATTTGAACAAAATTATGCATTATGATAAGCCATTTCATCAAACTATGAAAGGAAAATTGAATAACAAATTATAGAGAGTTTCAAGAAGAAATGGAGAAATTTTTGAATAACCTATGGATTGTGGGTGTCCTTTGAAAGACACATGTAGCAAATTCTCAACCAAAGTAATTATATCTATCTAGGTATAAGCAATGGCTTATTGTTCTCATGCCTCCCTTGCTCCACTTAAAGAATCCATTCATGTGAGACATTATTCATCTACTTGAAAATGTATCACAACATTAAGGTGTCACCTACAATGCACATCTGGTTGGCAAATGCTTAATTAGAACCATAATAACCCATTTGAGAGTGATTTAGTGTGTCATCTATAAAGCACATGTGGCAAATTTTCAACCAATCCAAGAGCAAACATTATCCCATGAGTACCCCCTACCTCCCCTACACTACTTTAAGAACAAATTTATGTGACATGGGATCCATATGCCCTCAAAAGATACCACATATTTATGCCACCTAAGCAAATTAATTTTATCATTTAATAAAAGGAAAAAGGAGTAACGATGAAGAAATTTTAAGAAGAAATGAAGAAAAATTTGAAACTCATGTCATTGATGTCATTTTTTTCAAGGAAATCCTTACTGGATTCTTCCCTCCTCCTTGGAATACTCGATTGGAAAGTGACTCAAACAATAATTACAATGAAAGTTGGTAACTCGATGGCCTTAATCTGACTAAAACTTCAATCAATTAAAACTAGAGACCTCATAATAAATTCCACTTGGATTGAGTTTATGCAAGCCATCAATATTATTTAGTAAAAAGGGTAAAATATAAATATAAATAAATCTTACATATCCATTAAAAATTTAAAAAGTCACATACAACTACTATAATGTAAAATTATTAAGACATAGCTAATTCTATCATAATCATTATCATTCATCTAATATGTAGAGTAATGAATAGTTATACCATAATTCAACGAATAAAAAGCAGTTAAATGAATTTAGAAATTTTTTTGAAGAAGTTATATAAATTTTGGAAAATTAATTATAAATATAGCAAAATATTAAATAAAACTAACCATTCTAAAATAATAATAATAATAAAATATAGAATAAAAATAAGAATTCTAAAGTTTATGGGGTGTAAAATAGATACAGTGTTGTTAGAGCACATTGTGGTAAAAAATGTTAAAATTTGACAAAAATCTAGTAAGGCTCATGCTAAGGGCTCATGCCCCCAGGCCTAGTGCGATCCCTAGATAATTTTAACAATTTATATACATTTAAGTCGTAGCTACTCAAATCAAAAGTTAAACATACCAATCATCTCAAAACTCATGTTACCTAACCCAAAAAAATTATAAAATAATAACCTTTAAAATTCACATAATTTTTAATAATAATTTCAAAAGATTCTTAACTCTCCAAAGCGCAGCACGCCCACCATAAAAGGAAAAATCTATGGGAGATTTGGAAATTAAAAATTGATGGTCGAAGAAGCAAGTATTTAAAATATATTTTATAATAATTTAATTTAAGGTTTGGGACTTAGTAATAGATGCTTTTGTAAAATGAGGGCTTTCTTTATACAATGATTTAATTAGCTAATTTGTACAATTATACACAACCTATCTTCTCGGAGGAGCAGTTTATTGAAACCTTGTATATGATCGAAAAGGTTATGTCAAGAAGGGGATTCAAGCCCACGCCCTTTTCATTTTAATTAAAGAATACCAAACAAAATTGCTCCTTAATTTAATTAGTTAAATTTATCTCTTTTCCTCACGCGGAAAAACACAATTTTATATTATATAATATAAAATAGTTACATCTATATTGGTTATAAGGAGTATCTAAAGTTCATACATGTAGAACAAAACTATGGTTGGAGACATATCAATAAGTGGTCCAAAGAAGACCAAAGCTGGACCTAAAGGGCGAAAAGCCAAAAACATCTAATAATGTCACCACCATGATGAGCCTCCTAATAGAAAAAACAAGGGCGGTCATTAAAAAAAAAAAAAACCTTCTCCATAAAGAGCCAGAGTAGGGAATCAATATAAAAAACACATGAGATCCCGGTGGAATTCGTTAACCAAAGAGGCAAAGCAAAACTATCCATGGAGTGGAATGTTTCCGGCACCCAAACATATATCACCTCTGAAAACCTGATATTGAAGCACGCCAAGTTGCATGGAGAGTCAAAATGGGTCTACCTCCCATGGGGATGGGGGATATTGGACACGCTATCATTTAATCGAGCACTCATTTGTAAGAGCTTATGGAGAGGAATGACTGGCAGGGGCATCTGGTCACAGATTATTTGCGGAAAACATATGGCATATAAGGACATGGAACTGGATAAAAGACGGTGCTAAAATTTCCACTATATCCTCATATATTTGACGTAGTATGATGGAGAACTGGCACTGGTTATACGCAGGATTATGTTGGGAGGTGGGCAATGGCAACAAGACCGAGGTTGGTGCTAAAATTTCCACTGCATCCTCATATATTTGGTGTAGTATGATGAGGAACTGGCACTTGTTATTCGCGGGATTATGTTGGGAGGTGGGTAATGGCAACAGGACCGAGGTTGGTCTGGATATCATCAGGGGTCTATTGGGCACTCATTTACTATTTGTTCCTCTCCTTTAGCATATGCATGGTAGATATATGTTTTATTTCTCAGATATTGTCTTAAATAAGGCTTCTTCACCTTATATACAATCTTGGTATCAGGTAGAGACATTAACCTTACTAGTTCTCTGGCTACAAAATGGGATCTTTACATTAGACAAGTCAAGATCGTTGGAATATATATCATTGACATGTCATACAAGTTGAGTTGGGTTAGGAAAATGCATAAGAGCCAAATAGTGGTCAGTGAAATATACAAACATATTACTAACCCACTTCTCACCGTTAAGGCATAATCATTGTTTCATAAGTCTTGGGATTAGGAGTTTCTGCTGAAACTCAAATGTTTCGGTTGGTTGGCTCTGTATGACAAAATTCTCACTTGGGAGAATCTTTCCCATAGAGGTTTCATTGGACCTGGCATATGTTCCCTTTGTATACTTCATTCGGAGGATGTGACACATTTTTATTGAATTGTCCTATTGCTGCAACAATATGGCACTTTGTCTTACAAACATTTTAGATTGGTGGAAAATGGACGACATGTTTTAAACTTTGGTTTGTGACTCAACATGAGTTATGTTCCTTACCATTCTATATCATACGGGGCATATGGTGATGTAGGAATAGATGGATTTTTTTTTAGCAAAATAAGGTGGATATAAGGCATACAATACTGGGGATTGTGGTATATTTCTCTAAGATAGGTCTTAAGAAACATGTAATCAAACGAAGGAAAATTAATAAATTGAATGTGTGGCAAAAGCTTCCAGTAAGATTTTTTGATCGTGCATGAAACAATAGTCAGTGTGGGTGTAGTGCCCTCATTGTCATAGAGTCTAGCTGTTATTATCATTTTTGGTGGGAAGGTGGTAGGGGTACAAACAACAAGGCATAAATCATTGCTCTCTAGGGAGTATTATACTTGGCGAGCTAGTTAAACATCAACGATTTACAACT
This sequence comes from Pinus taeda, assembly GCA_000404065.3. Taxonomy (NCBI): domain Eukaryota; kingdom Viridiplantae; phylum Streptophyta; class Pinopsida; order Pinales; family Pinaceae; genus Pinus; species Pinus taeda. Next base: position 63,499 of record APFE030516240.1, on the reverse strand, counting down.
ATTCAGAGACTCCAAAGGCTACATATATTGGATCAAGGGGCTCAACTGCTTTCAGCCACCTCTGCTGTCATATTGGATGAAGCGCATCTGCATTTTATACCTCTCCTTCCTACACATCTCCTATGAGCATATATACAAGGACAAAACAACATTACAAACATGCTTTCCAAAAAAGGAGTAACAAAAACACATGGATTCGTCCACTATGCATTATACAAACATGACAATAGAGTTGATACTAACCATATACATTTATCCTAGTTTCTACCTTTTTTTTTCTTGTTTTTAGCATTGGCAATATGATGGACAATCTATTTTCATGAAGCATTAGTAATGAATGCAATCTGTAGTTTTTTTGGATTTTGACCTATATGTTACATGTAAGAGTCAAGATGAATGTTTTTTTTTTGTAAGAGTCAAGATGAGAAGAAATTTGAAAGAACTATGTTCTTGTACTTTCTTTTTATATATTTAAAAGACATCGTTTTTTTCTTCTGAAAAAAAGGCATCGAGGAATTCTGGAAATGATGAATGTGTGTGAAAGTGATCTCTTCAAAGTATTGTGAGAGAATCCTAATACAGGATAGTCACTTGGAGATTTGCGAAAGATTGAAACCATTTCTGTGGTTGGCCTAATTGATTGGGCCTTTAAAATCATTGAAGACAGTTACAATGGCCAAGATAGATATCCACCTAGCACAATAGAGGAGACCCCAAAGTGCCGAAATCTTTGCTTTGGAATTGGAACTGGAACTGCCATTTGGAAGTAATAAAGAAGGCTAGGTGTTGGGGAAATGAGAGCACCACAACTACATGTCAAATTACGTGTCGCACCGTCAAAGAAACCCACTGAATATTTGCTCCAAAAATCAATGTGCATTGAGTGTTTTTAAATCCCGCCGACCGGCCTCCGCTAGAATTCCAAGAAATGTAAGATGATTTTGTAACTAATACGATTGATGTGGAAGGGAATGTTGTTGAAATTTTTTTAGCCCATGCCTTTCCATATACCCAATAGATGAAAATGGAAAGGGCCTCGAGATCCTTGAAATTTTTGCACCAATTTAAATACCAATCACTTATAGAGAAATAATCCCATCACATAGTGATATTCAATTTATGTAGCTCCAGATTCCATATAGCAATAAAGTCAGGGCATTTGAGAAATAGGCGATTATGATCCTCACAAGTCTGCATGTAGATACAACATCTACCAGGTCCTTGAAAGCCATGCTTGGTTAAATTCTCCCATGCAAAAATTTTATTATGCCCCACAAGCCAGTCGAAGCATTTCAACTTTAGTGGAATATGCCACTTCCACAATTGTTTGTACCATTTCGATCCTGTGGTCACAGAAATAGAAGGAGAAATAATTCTATAAATATCATCAACTGAGATAGAGTTTGTGGAACGCCCATACCATGTTAAGGAACCAGGTCAACAAGAATCAGGTCAGTTGTTACAAGTGATCCCGACATCATATAATTTTTTTATGCAACTATCCCATATAACAACTGAATTATAGGTTTTAAACCTGTACAAAAATTACCTACATATGAATTCTAAAACATAGAAAATAAACAATGCGAAAGCATAACACATAAAACACATATACACAGAGATATTCCCCTGGATCCCAAAACCAGGACTACCAGCTTGATTTTTTTATTATGTTCATTTCAATGTTACAATACATATTTATACATGTTGAAGCATTCAATACCATGGACCGAAAACCATTGCGTCCAAAACCATGGACTGAAAAACATCATGTCCAAAACCATGTGCGAAAACCATGCACAAAACCATAGGTAGGTCCACCCAACCTAATATAGGGTCCAAAAAAACTTTCCTCGGGGCACTGCCCCAAACCTCGTAGAGGGGGGCTACCCACCCTCCTCAAACCCCCTGTGACCTCCCCACTATGCAATCAGTATAAAGAAGGGGAGGCTCTTCCCCCTCTCTAACCCCCAGGTTAACTATGTGGGCTAGTCGTGGAAAGAATATAACACAACCCAACATTCTCCCACTTGTTGTTTTCTTTCCACAGGGGGCCACAAGAGAGCTTAGTCATTTATCCAGCCCTGAAATGCCCATTGTTTCTCTACACCAAGGGAACTTCTCAGAGCTCACAGATTTTGTCAGTGCATTTGCATTATTCTTCAAAGTGTCCACCATTACCAGCAACACCTTTTTGTCTTCTATCATATCCCTCACAAAGTGATATTGAACATCGATGTGCTTTGTCTTTGAATGATAAGCAGGGTTCTTTGCCAAGAAAATTGCAATTTGGCTGTCACAGTTTATCCTTATAGCTCCATCTACTAACCCCATACTTGAACACGATCTATGTAACCAAATTTATTCATTGCTTGCATGAGTGGCTGTCATGTATTTTTCCTTTGTAGTTGATAATGCCACTACAGATTCTTTCCTACGCATCCAACTGACCGCACCTCCAAATAAGTTAAACACATACCCACTTGTAGATCTTCTCTGATCTAGATCTCCAGCCCAATTTGCATCAACAAAGCCATGGATATCCAAAACTCTGTCCAATCCTAGTCTTCCTTAGTAGCACAAACCATAATCACTAGTGCCACGCAAATACCTGAAAACTCGTTTCACTACTGTCCAATGCTCCTTTCCTGGTTTTGACATAAACCTGCTCAATACTCCCACTGCATGTGCAATGTTTGGTCTAGTACATACCATCGCATACATCAGGCTACCGACTGCACTTGCATATGGAACATGAGACATGTCCTCTTCCTCTTCTTGTGTCTTGGGACACTGTTCAGCAGATAACTTTACACCTACAGGAATAGGAACCTTCACCGGTTTACTATCATGCATATTAGACCTCTGCAATATTGTCTCGACATACTTCTTCTGGTTTAACCAGAGCTTCCTCTTTGCCTGATTTCTTTTAATTTCCATGCTCAAAATATAGTTTGCATTACCAAGATCTTTCATGTCGAATTTGGAGGATAATTGGGTTTTCAAATCCTGAATAATTTCTTTGTCATTTCCAACAACAACATATCATCCACATACAAGACCAGATAAATAACACGGTCACCAATTAATTTAAAATACACATAGTGATCTGCTTTGCTTCTAGTGAAGCCAAGTCCACGTATAAATGTATCAAATTTCCGATACCACATCCTTGGTCACTGTTTTAACCCATACAAAGACTTCTTTAACTTGCATACCAGTTCTTTCTTACCCTTCACTACAAAGCCTTCAGGTTGCTTCATGTAAATCTCCTCTTCTAGATCCCCGTGAAGAAATGTTATCTTCACATCGATCTGTTCTACCTCAAAATCAAAAGCATCAGCAACAGATAAAAGTAATCTAATAGAAGCTACCTTGGCAACAGGAGAAAAAATATCACCAAAATTAATTCTCGGCACCTGGGAATAACCTTTTGCGACCAACTGAGCTTTGTATTTCTCCACCTTTCCTTCTGCATTTTTCTTCTTCTTGAACACCTATTTGTTGTCAATGGGTTTCCTTCTAGCCAGCAACTCCACCAGATCACATGCCTCATTTTTGTGCAAAGATGTCATTTCATCAACCATGGCCTCTTTTCAGAGTTTGCCATCCTCTAAATCTACTGCTTCCTTCACAGTTCTGGGATCATCATCAGTAATAGCTAAAACAAAATTTGAATAGAAAGCAGATGGACTATACCTTTCTAGTTGCCTTCTTTCTCGAACTAATCTTTTCACACCTGGAGTTTGCGGCTCTTCATATTCTGATTCCTCTTTTGCTGTAGAATTTGATTCTTCCTTCTTAAGCTCAAACTCTATCTTCTCAGGTTCCTTTAGTTGGAATTCAAGTTTAATAACATCTTTCACCTCTATGAACACCACATCTCGGTTGTACACAACCTTCCTTGTTAATAGGTTCCAAAGCTTATAACTTTTTAAACCATCCTTATACCTAATAAAGATGCACTTTTCAGATTTACTATCCAATTTTGTTATTTTCTCCTTTGGAACATGTACATATGCATCACATCCAAATACCCTCATATGTGAAAGAGAGGGTTTCTTACTAGTCCATACCTCTTGTGGAGTCTTATCCTCCAACACTGATGAAGGTGACATTGACCAGGTAACATGCAATCTCCACTGCCTCTGCCCAGAATTCCTGTCCTAACCCAACACCACTGAGCATGCTTCTTGCCCTTTCCATCAACATCTTGTTCATTCTTTCTGCAACTTCATTTTGCTCAGGTGTGTATGGAGTAGTCTTCTACCGTGTTATACCACACTTCTTACAGAATTCTTCAAATTCCTTGCTGCAAAACTCTCCACCGTTATCTAAACCTCAGCACCTTTATCTTCTTCTTTGTCTAGTTTTCCACCAGAGCCTTAAATTATTTAAACCTGTCAAAGACTTCAGATTTCTTCTTAAGGAAATATATCCATGTATTCCTTGAGAAGTCATCTATA
>APFE030516240.1:44878-56866 GCA_000404065.3 Pinus taeda | reverse complement strand
CCGATTCTACTTCCCATATACACAATTTTCACAGAAATCAAAATCTAGAGAGTTATTACTCATACCTTCTACCATACCTTTACCATGAAGTATTCAAAGGTCCTTCTCTCCAATATGTCCAAGCTTTTGATGCCACAACATGGTCTTCTCTCTAGAGACCACTATATTTTCTGCTGCACTTTCAGGATACACAGAACTGTTGCACCCATCAACAATAGTGCTACCTTGCAGCTTGTACAAAGCTCCAATTCGAACTCCCTGCATCAAATCAAGATCTCCCCGAACCATCTTGCAGGTATCCTTCTCGAATGTTATTTTTACACCTGCATCACCCAGCTTACTTACAAAAATCAGATTTCTGTCTAATGCAGGAATATGTAGAACACTTGGAAGTGTTCTAACCCTTCCACTTTGCAACTTAAACTTTACTTTTTTGCGACCAACGATTCTAGCCTTCCTTTCATCCCCTAAGAAGACGTCACCACCATCGTTTTTCTCATACTCATAGAACCACTCTCTATGGGGAGTGAAGTGAAAGGATGCACCTGAGTCAATCAACCACGCCTCATGATCTACATGTGTACTTGAAGAAGCCAGGTACACATCCCCACCTTCATTTGAGGTGTTTTTCGCCTTTGCGGAAGGAGCATCATTAGATCTCTTTCCTTTGTCAGGAGCTTTAGATTTACAGTCCCTTTTGTGGTATCCTTCCTTTCCGCATTTTTAGCAAACTACCTTTACAAGTTTTCCTAGAGATCTACTCGATGACTTATTTTTGTTTCTGTTTTGGGACCGTCCTCGTATAGACAAGGCATCACCATTTTGGCTCTCCATATTTTTCCATCCCATCTCCTCCGTTAGCAAGGATGAGACTGTTTCATCAAACTGCAAGGTAGTTGCATTGCTACCTACTGCATTAACCAGACTATCCCAGGAATCTGGTTGAGAACACAACACGTTGATGCATTTATCTTCATCTGAAATTTTAATATCAATAGATAATAACTAACTTGCCACAATATTAAATGCATTCAGATGATCTGTCACCGAGTCTCCATCTTTCATCCTCAGGTTATACAACTTTTTCCATAGGAACAGTTTATTCACTAGAGACTTAGATTGGTACGAAGTCCCTAACTTGTCCCACAAAGCATTAGCTGTAGCTTCCCGTGATACATTCAACAATACTGAATCTGAGACACAATCATATTGTACTATTTTCCCTCTGATCCAACTTCTTCCATTCTTCATTGGACACTCCCGTTGGTTTAGTACTCGGATCTACTGCAATCCACTAATATTTATCCACCAACAGATCCTCATCTTGAGTTTTCACAACTCAAAACTCTGACCATTAAATTTCTCGATCTTTATCTTTCCACTGCTCACCATCTTCTTTCACCACCAGAATCAATCTCGTAGATCTCCCACTAAACAGGGTCTACCATAGGCCCGAGCGAAACCCCTCAGCAACAAAGGCATCCCCTTGAAGCGAAAACAACTCTGATAAAAAATTTCTTTTTAATCCCGTAGAGAAATTACCTGCATACGAATTCTAAAACATAGAAAATAAACAATGTGAGAGCATAACACATAAAACACATATACACAGAGATTTTCCCCTGGATTCCAAAATCGGGACTACTAGCTTGATTTTTTCATTATGTTCCTTTCAATGTTACAATACATATTTACACATGTTGAAGCATCCAATACCATGGACCGAAAACCATCGCGTCCAAAACTACATACGAAAACCATGCACAAAACCATAGGTAGGTCTGCCCAACTTAATATAGGGTCCAAAAAAAATTTCCCTGGGGCGCTACCCCGAACCTTGTAGACGAGGGCTAGCCGCACCCCTCAAAGCCCCCTGTGACCCCTCCGCTGTGCAATCGGTATAAGGAAGGGGGGCTCCACCCCCTGTCTAACCCCCCGATTAACTATGTGGGCTAGTCATGGAAAGGATATAACACAACCCAACATGAATGACCTTCACGACCCAGCTTCATATAATTTACGATAATAGGAAATAATCCCAAAGGATCCATTTCAACCACCAACTGTTTTAATTTGTATATACCCTGCATATGTAAATGTTGGATAATTTCACAAGGAAGTATAAAATTAACTCTGAATCCCTAGATAGGGTCCAGTCCCACCTCTATCCACATTGCTCGATCCAATGTCCCATTTGATGTTACCAAGGAACCAGTTTTTAAGCTTTAAGAAATTATTCCATATATGAGAGTGATATTTAGGAGAGCACGCCCCATTCTGGATCCAAATATGCAGTGGTTGACCCTTCATATATTTGTTAGATATAATATCCTGCAATAATCCTACTTCAAACATAGCTCGCCATATACTTTTGATAATGAGGGCCCAACCAAAACGTTCTAGTTATTTTATGCCACAACCCCCCCTCTTCCTTATTCCGACAATGAGGCTCAAAGTTCACAAGGGGGATTTTACTCAGACCACGGGCACCAGACCACAAGATCTAGCGAATGATAGAATTAATACATTTGATTACCTTCTTGGGCAGAAGGAATAAATGCATTTAGTACACAGATGCTTTGTAAAACAGATTAAGTGAGAGTCAACCTCCCACCCAAGGACAACCATCGATGGGACCATGATCTAAGTCCAACTTCGAATTTTTGTATAAGCCATTGTCAGTCCCTTATTCTATCATGGATTGAAAACCATCGTGTCCAAAACCATGTGCGAAAACCATGCACAAAACCATAGGTAGGTCTGCCCAACCTAATATAGGGTCCAAAAAAATTTCTCTGGGGCATTGCCCTAGACCTCGTAGAGGGGGGCTACCCGCCCCCCTCAAACCCCCTGTGACTCCCTCGTTGCGCAATCAATATAAGGAAGGGGGGGCTCTTCCCCCCCTCTAACCCCCAGGTTAACTATGTGGGCTAGTCGTGGAAATAATATAACACAACCCAACATTCTCCCACTTGTTGTTTTCTTTCCACAGAGGGCCACAAGAGAACTTAGTCATTTATCCAGCCCTGAAATGCCCAATGTTTCTCTACACCAAGGGAACTTCTCAGAGCTCACAAATTTGGTCAATGCATCTGCAATATTCTTAAGAGTGTCCACCTTTACCAGCAACATCTTTTTGGCTTCTATCATATCCCTCACAAAGTGATACTGAACATCAATGCGCTTTGTCTTTGAATGATAAGCAGGGTTCTTTGCCAAGAAAATTGCACTTTGGCTGTCACAGTTTATCCTTATAGCTCCATGTACTAAACCCATACTTGGACATAATCTCTGCAACCAAATTTATTCCTTGCTTGCATGAGTGGCTGCCATGTATTTTGCCTTTGTAGTTGATAATGCCACTATAGATTGTTTCTTACTCATACAGCTGACTACACCTCTAAATAGGTTAAACACATACCCACTTGTAGATATTCTCTGATCCAGATCTCCAGCTCAGTTTGCGTCAACAAAGCCACGGATATCCAAAACTCTGTCCAATCCTAGTCTTCCTTAGTAGCATAAACCATAATCACTAGTGCCACGCAAATACCTGAAAACTTCCACTACATGTGCAATGTTTGGTCTAGTACATACCATCGCATACATTATGCTACCCACTGCACTTGCATATGGAACATGAGACATGTCCTCTTTCTCTTCTTGTGTCTTGGGACATTGTTCAGCAGATAACTTTACACCTATAGGAATAGGAACCTTCACTGGTTTACTATCCTATATATTAAACCTCTGCAATATTGTATCGACATACTTCCTCTGGTTTAACCAGAGCTTCCTTTTTTCCCAATCTCTTTTAATTTCCATGTCCAAAATACAGTTTGCAGCACCAAGATCTTTCATGTCGAATTTGGAGGACAATTAGGTCTTCAAATCCTGGATAATTTCTTTGTCATTTCCAACTAGCAACATATCATCCACATACAAGACCAGATAAATAACACAGTCACCAATTAATTTAAAATACACACAATGATCTGCTTTGCTTCTAGTGAAGCCAAGTCCCCATATAAATGTATCAAATTTCTGATACCACATCCTTGTTTTTTGTTTTAACCCATACAAAAACTTCTTTAACTTGCATACCAATTCTTTGTTACCCTTCTCACCACAAAGCCTTCATGTTGCTTCATGTATATCTCCTCTTTCAGATCCCCGTAAAGAAATGTTGTCTTCACATCCATCTGTTCTACCTCAAAATCGAAAGCAGCAACAACAGATAAAAATAATCTAATAGAATCTACCTTGGCCACAGGAGAAAAAATATCACCAAAATCAATTCCTGGCACTTAAGAATACCCTTTTGCGACCAACCGAGATTTGTATTTCTCCACCTTTCCCTCTGCATTTATTTTCCTCTTGAACATCCATTTTCTACCAATGGGTTTCCTTCCAGCTAGTAACTCCACCAAATTACATGCCTCATTTTTGTGCAAAGATGCCATTTCATCAACCATGGCCTCTTTTCAGAGTTTGCCATTCTCTGAATCTATAGCTTCCTTCAGAGTTCTGGGATCATCATCAGTGATAGATAAAGCAAAATTTGAACAGAAAGCAGATGGACTATAGCTTTATGGTTTCCTTCTTTCTCACACTGATCTTCTCACACCTGGAGTTTGCGGCTTTTCATCTTTTGATTCCTCTTCTACTGTAGAGTATGATTCTTCCTTCTTAAGCTCAAAATCTACCTTCTCGGGTTCCTTTGGTTGGACTTCATGTTTAATAACATCTTTCACCTCTCTGAACACCACATCTTGGTTGTACACAACCTTCCTTGTTACTGGATTCCAAAGCTTATAACCCTTTAAACCATCCTTATACCTAATAAAGATGCACTTTTCAGATTTACTATCCAATTTTGTTCTTTTCTCCTTTGGAACATGTACATATGCATCACATCCAAATACCCTCAGATGTGAAAGAGAGGGTTTATTACCAGTCCATACCTCTTGTAGAGTCTTATCCTCCAACGCTGATGAAGGTGACCTATTGACCAGGTAACATGAAATCTCCACCGCCTCTGCCCAGAATTCCTATCCTAAACCGACACCATTGAGCATACTTCTTGCCCTTTCCATCAACGTCTTGTTCATTCTTTCTGCAACTTCATTTTGTTCATGTGTGTATGGAGTAGTCTTCTACCGTGCTATACCACACTTCTTACAGAATTCTTTAAATTCCTTGCTGCAAAACTCTCCACCGTTATTTGACCCAGCACCTTTATCTTATTCTTTATCTAGTTTTCCACCAGAGCCTTAAATTATTTAAACCTGTCAAAAACTTTAGATTTTTTTCTTAAGAAAATATATCAATGTATTCCTTGAGAAGTCATTTATAAATGATACATAGTACACAGACTTACCCAGTGATGTAACCTTCACAGGTCCAAACACATCATTGTGCACAAGCTTTAATATATGTTTCGCCCTCTTACCACCAGAGGGGAAACTCACCCGATTCTGCTTCCCATATACACAATTGTCACAGAAATCAAAATCTAGAAAGCTATTACGCATACCTTCTACCATACCTTTACCATGAAGTATTCGAAGACCCTTCTCTCTAATATGTCCAAACTTTTGATACCACAACATGGTCTTTTCTCCAGAGACCACTAAATTTTCTGCTCCACTTTCAGGAACCACAGAACTGTTGCACCCATCAACAATAGTGCTACCTTGCAGCTTGTACAGAGTTCCAATCTAAACTCCCCACACCAATACAAGTGTTATCTGAACCATCTTGCATGTATCCTTCCCAAACATTGTTTTTACACCTGCATCATCCAGCTTGCTTACATAAATCATATTTCTGGCCAATGCAGGAATATGCAGAACACCTGGAAGTGTTCTAACTCTTCCACTTTGCAACTTAAACTTTACTTTTTCGCGACCAACAATTCTAGCCTTCCTATCATCTCCTAAGAAGACATCACCACCATTGTATTTCTCATACTCGCAGAACCACTCTCTATGGGAAGTGAAGTGAAAGGATGCACCTGAGTCAATCAACCATGCCTCATGATCTACATGTGTACTTGAAGAAGCCAAGTACACATCCACACCTTCATCTAAGGAGGTTTTCGCTTTTGCAGAAGGATCATCATCGTATCTCTTTCCTTTATCAAGAGCTTTAGATTTACAGTCCCTTTTGTGGTGTCCTTCCTTTTCGCATTTCCAACAAACTGCCTTTACAAGTTTTCCTAGAGATTTAGATCTCCCACTCGATGACTTATTTTTGTTTCTGTTCTGGAACTGTCCTCGTACAGACAAGGCATCACCATTCTGGCTCTCCATATTTTTCCGTCTCATCTCCTCCGTCAGCAAGAATGAGACTATTTCATCAAACTGCAAAGCAGATGCATTGCTAACTATTGCAATAACTAGACTATCCCACGAATCTGGTAGAGAACACAACAAACTGATGCACTTATCTTCATCTGAAATTTTAATATCAACAGATAATAACTGACTTACCACAGTATTAAATGCGTTCAGATGATCTGTCACTGAGTCTCCATCTTTCATCCTCAGGTTATACAACTTCACAAGAGACTTAGATTGGTACAAAGTCCCTAACTTGTCCCACAAAGCCTTAGCCATAGCTTCCCTTGATACATTCAACAACACTGAATCTGAGACACACAATCGTATTGTGCTATTTGTCTTCCGATCCAACTTCTTTCATTCTTCATCGGACACTCCCATTGGTTTAGTACTTGGATCTACCGTGATCCACTAATCTTTATCCACCAATAGATCCTCCATATTGATTTTCCACAACTCAAAACTCTGACCATTAAATTTCTTGATCGCTATCTTTCCACTGCTCACCATCTTCTTTCATCACCAGAATCGATCTCGCAGATCTCCCCCTAAACAGGGTCTACCATAAGCCCAAGCGAAACCCCTCAACAACAAAGGCACCCCCTTGAAGCTAAAACAACTATGATACCAAATGTAGGTTTTAACACCGTAGAGAAATTACCTGCATATGAATTCTAAAACATAGAAAATAAGCAATGCAAGAGCATAACACATAAAACACAAATACATAGAGATTTTCCCCTGGATTCCAAAACCGAGACTACCAGCTTGATTTTTTCATTATGTTCCTTTCAATGTTACAATACATATTTATATATGCCGAAGCATCCAATACTATGGACCGAAAACCATGGCATCCATAACCATGGACCAAAAACCATCGCATCCAAAACCATGTATGAAAACCATACACAAAACCATAAGTAGGTGCGCCCAACCTAATATACGGTCCAAAAAATATTTCCCCAGGGCGCTGCCCCGAAGCCCGTAGAGGGGGGTTACCTGCACCCCTCAAAGCCCCTGTGAGCCCCCCGCTGCGCAATCGGTATAAGAAAAAGGGGGCTCCGCCCCCCCTCTAACCCCCCGGTTAACTACGTGGGCTAGTCGTGGAAAGAATATAACACAATCCAACATGAATGACCTTCACGACCCAGCTTCATAGAATTTACGATAATAGGAAATAATCCCAAAGGATCCATGTCAACCACCAACTGTTTTAATTTGTATATACCTTGCATATGTAAATGTTGGATAATTTCACATGGAAGTATAAAATTAACTCTGAATCCCTAGATAGGATCTAGTCCCACCTCTATCCACATTACTCGATCCAATGTCCCATTTGAGGTTACCAAGGAACCAATGTTTAAGCTTTAAGAAACTATTCCATATATGAGAGTGATATTTAGGAGAGCACGCCCCATTTTGGATCCAAATATGTAGTGGTTTCCCCTTCATATATTTGTTAGATATAATATCCTGCGATAATCCTGCTTCAAACATAGCTCGCCATAAGCTTTTGATAATGAGGGCTCAACCAAAACATTCTAGTTATTTTATGCCACAACCCCCTCTCTTCCTCATTCCGACAAAGAGGCTCCAAGTTCACAAGGGGGATTTTACTCAGGTTACGGGCACCAGACCACAAGATCTAGCAAATGATAGAATTAATACATTTGATTACCTTCTTGGGCAGAAGGAATAAATGCATCTAGTACACAGATGCTTTGTAAAACAGGTTGAGTGAAAGTCAACCTTCCACCCAAGGACAACCATCGATGGGACCATGATGTAAGTCTAACTTCGAATTTTTGTATGTCATTATCAGTGCCTTATTTTATATTTGTGTAGTTTTAGATAGAAATAGAGGTATCTAAATCTAGAGGTATCTAAATCCATTGTCCAGGTCAGATGTGTTGGCAAATAAGATAGAGGCTATTTCTGCAACCTGCTCATGATGCTCTGAAACATAGAAAAGGATAGACTTATCCTTGTTAATAGATAGACCCGAGACATCCTTGAAATTATTAATAATCATATATAATTAGACCACTGGGCCGTTGAAACCTTCCCAAATATCAGAACGTCATCTACAAAAATAAGACAAGAAACAATTGTTTTCCTGGAAACCATTATTCCAAGAAAGATAGCCTCAGAAATTTTCTAGCTTAGTGTATCAATAACCAAAAGGAATAGTAATGGGAAAGGGAATAACCTTGGCGCAAACCTTGAGAAACCTAGAAGAAGGGGAAGATTCTCCATTGATCACTAGTGTTGCATAGTTAACTGATGTAACACATGCTATAATCCATTCCACCATTCGTGTTTAAGAAAGGTCGAGTCAACACAGTTGCATGCTTTATGTAGATCAAGGTTAAGCATAAGGGCCTCATGTTTCTGCATTTTCATAGAGTTAATGCACTCTTGGGCTATAGTGACAACATCCTAAATCCACCTATTTTTGAGAAAACCAAATTGTTTGAGGGAGATGTAATAGGATAATTGTTCCTTTAAGTGAGAGGTTATGATTTTAGAAATTATCTTGGTAAGAAATGTTGCAAAGTGATATGGGCCCGAAGTCCCTGAAAGTAGTAGCATTAGTAGTAATAGAGATCAGAACAATAGAGGTAAAATTAAGAGATCCTGAAATGTATTGCCTGACCCTAGCTTCTTTCGCCATCATCCATAAGCTGTAGCCCATGATGTCCAAGAAATGTGTGTATAGTTCAATAATTCATCCGTTCAACCCGAGACATTTTTCTGAGGCAAAATATTTGAGGACCTGTTCGATTTCCACCATAAAGATTTAACCCCCAATAACTGGTCATCATTCTCGTCGAGGATATGAATGAAAAAACTCAATTTATTTGTCCAAATCAACTCCTGGATGGCCCAAGTGCTCCAAAATATTTTATAACCGTCGAGTTTATCTCCTTTAATTTCGTGTGTTTTGCACCCAAATCATCTACTATTTCCTAGATGGTGTTCATTTTCCTCCTGCTAAAAGCGAAATGGTGGAAGAATTTTGTCTTATTGTCTCCCACTGCAATCCATGTTGCTCTGCTTTTTAGATGCTAAAATTCTTCATGAAAACGGGGGATGTGTCTTTTCCTAGCCTCAAGTTCTAGAAGATGCTGTTGGGATGTATCAAATAGAAACCCAGGACCATCCAGCTCATTTAATATTTTCATCTCACATTCAATACACTTCAACTCATCCTTGTATCCTTGCTTTTTATTCCTCTCCTAAGTTTTCACTGTCCTTTTGTGATATCTCAGTTTCTCGCCACATAATCCATCCATGGACGACCAAATGCGACGAACCATTAGAACTAAATCTGGTTCCTTCAACCCCAGAGTGGCTGAATTTGAAGGGAAGGCCTCTCAAAAAATTCTCGACTTTGCATTGTAAAATGATGGGAAAGTGGTCCGAAATCCAAGCTTTTACATGCCCCAGGTTCTCATGTATAATGAAGCAGTCCAGCCTTTTCGCAATCGTGCCCCAGCCTGACATTACACCATGTAAGTGCAAGTGGGGTTGGCACAATATCCACGAGGAAGCAGCTGTCAAAAAGTTCCCTGAAATAGGAAATAGGATCCAACTTTCCTTTTGGACCCCATATTTCAGCTTCGGATGTAGTTAGATTAAAATCCCTTGTCATAATGAGAGAGCCAATTTTCATAATGCCACAAGCCTTTAATCTGGTCCAGAACTCCATTCTGGTGTAATAAGGGACATAAATATTCAAAATATGTAATTTTTCCGGCAAACCACTAATAAATCATGTTATTATTATGAGAATACCTGCAAAAGCCTAGAAAGCTTTGAATTTAGCCCAAGACGGATTCGATAATGCCGCTAATCCACCGGATAGACCAGTAGCATCACAATGTGCCCGATATTTTCTAAAAAGATTCCTTCAATTTTGCACCCGACACAATTGTTCATTGTAATAAGGGTGAAATGGAAGGAAATAAGTGTGCAAGGGAGGACCGTTTCGAGCTGTCCGCAAGGACCCTCATATTTGGAGAAATTATGTTCATGTTACTTCGTTTGAGCTGGGCACAAATGGTCCAAGGGCTGGAGGATGGGATTCAAATCATGCCCTTTTCATTTGGATTAAAGATTACCAAACAAATGCCCTTTTCATTTAAATTAAAGATTGCTAAACCAAATGGATTCAAACCATGCCCTTTTCATTTGGATCAAAGATTACCAAACAAATGCCCTTTTCATTTAAATTAAAGATTGCTAAACAAAACTTCTTTCAAGAATATGGGATTCAAAGAATTAAAGGAAGAATGGCATACTTTGTAATTTGAGCGAAAATATTTCTGTCAAGAAGATTGCTAAACAAAACTTCTTTCAAGAATGGGATTCAAAGAATTAAAGGAAGAATGCCGTGCCTTGTATTTGAGCGAAAATATTTCTGTCAAGAAGATTGCTAAACAAAACTTCTTTCAAGAATGGGATTCAAAGAATTAAAGGAAGAATGCCGTGCCTTGTATTTGAGCGAAAATATTTCTGTCAAGAAGATTGCTAAACAAAACTTCTTTCAAGAATGGGATTCAAAGAATTAAAGGAAGAATGCCGTGCCTTGTATTTGAGCGAAAATATTTCTGTCAAGAAGATTGCTAAACAAAACTTCTTTCAAGAATGGGATTCAAAGAATTAAAGGAAGAATGCCGTGCTTGTATTTGAGCGAAAATATTCTTGTCAATAAGATTGCTAAACAAAACTTCTTTCAAGAATAGGATTCAAAGAATTAAAGGAAGAATGTCGTGCCTTGTATTTGAGCGAAAATATTTCTGTCAAGAAGATTGCGAAACAAAACCTCTTTCAAGAATGGGATTCAAAGAATTAAAAGAAGAATGGCATACCTTGTATTTGAGCGAAAAGAGTTCTGTCAAGAATGGGATTCGAACCCATGCCCTTTCGGACCAGTACCTGAAACTGGCGCCTTAGACCAACTCGGCCATCTTGACATTCTTCTACGGCCATCTTGACATTCTTCTATTAGAGGTTCTAAAGAACAATCCTATATATCTGAAGTGAAGGTGAGGACAGCAATAGTTCTCATCCTGAGAAGAAGAAGAGAGAGTAGGTATTGTATCCGGTCAGTCTACGACACAAACGTCCCACAGACAGCATTACATTCCGTGCAACCAAACCCTGTATTCACATAAATATTCTTCGCTAACCCTCAATTCATTTTACACACTTTGCCCTTGACCTTCATAATCCTCAAAATTAGTGGTTCTAGTATGAGAATTTCCACTCGTCTAGGTGTCGCGGGTTCAATCTCCCGTAACGGCATTAGAATTACCAGACAACATTGACACATTACGTCCATTGGCACTGGCACACTACCGTTTTTTCATCAGGACTGTTTTGAATCCATGTGGTTAACCTGAATCAACCTTATATAAATATAAACACAGAAAAATATTATAGGGGATGTAGCTCAGATTGTAGAGCGCTCGCTTAGCATGCGAGAGGTACGGGGATCGATACCCCGCATCTCCATTTAAATTTTGTTTGTTTAATTCATAGATTTTTCGCATTTCCATCCTTTTATTTCCACATTGATATATTTTGAATTTAAAAATATATATATTATATTCATTTGTTCAATTCATAGATT
>APFE030516240.1:0-44760 GCA_000404065.3 Pinus taeda | reverse complement strand
TAAAAAAGTGTAATCTTTTGTTTTTAAAAATTATATTTCTTTATTCATTAAAAGTGTGTAATTTTTCCTTTATTCATTGATTTTACACATTTAAAAAATATATATTATATTCATTAAAAAAGTGTAATCTTTTGTTTTCAAAAAATTATATTTTTTTGGTTCATTAAAAGTGTGTAATTTTTCAGAAAAGATCTTTTGATAGGCTTATTACTCGATGGAGCGATGGAGCAGCGCATGAGGACCTAGTCTTCTGTCTGCACTTCGGCGCCTATGTTCTGCGCCCTAGGTCTCCTTGCCTTGCGGCCCCATGGCCCTGGGCCCTTTGCCTTGCTGCGTTTGTTCCTGAGCTCATTAGTTGAGAGCCTGCAATTCTGTGTGGCTCGTTTGCTGCTGGGAGGGGTTTGTAAGCTAGGGTTCGCCCCCATGGAGGTCCTAGCTCACCCCAGGCAGGCCCACCCCCCCCCCCCCCCGCCTCCATCTGTCAAAGCTTTTCTCTCGGCTCTTGGCCAGTTTGCCATAGAAGAAAAAGAGTGAAGCAGCCAAGTTTGTCAAGAGGCTTGAGGATATTCCTGAAATCTCCCTGCCGCCAGAGACCCCGATCCAAGTCGCCATGTCCCTGGCTGAGGGAGCCCTCGTTGGCCAATTCATCGAACTATGGCCTTCTCCTAAGTCCACTGAGATTTGGGTCACTTCTTATTTCTAAGGACGAGGGTTTTTCCTCTTCGAATTCACCTCAAAGGATGACAAGTATCTGATCTTCCAGAATGGCCCCTATTTCATGGGCCCCCAGGGCCTTTATCTCAACAAATGGATGCCGGAGTTCGACCTTGTAGTCGACGTTCCCACGGCTGTCCTGGTGTGGGTCAGGCTTCCAAACCTCCCAGTACATTGTTGGAACTGGGACTCGTTGAAGCACATTGGCAATGCCCTTGGGAAATTCATAGTTCGGGCAAACAACAAAGATCAATATGACTGTGCCCGAATCTGCGTAGAAGTAGACCTAGAGGTGGGACTTCCGGAAGCCATCAAAATCAAAGTAGAAAGCTGGACTCATTTGCAGAAGCTAGATTATGAGCAGTTGCCCTTCAAATGTCGAAAATGCCGTGTCTACAGTCATTTTGCTAGAGGATGCCCATCCAATGTTGAACCAGATAAGGGTAAAGAAGAAGGTTGGAATCAGGTCAAGCGTGTTGAGAAAACCCAAAAGCATGTTGGTCCAAACGGAAGAGGCCCCCAGCAGGCCCCTCCTTAGAAACCCCCTTCTAGAATGGAGCAAGAAAATAAGTTCGCCCCTCTAAGCTCGCAAATAGAGGAAACACAGGAAGCAGATATCCAAAAATCAACCCCCCTCGCAAAAGGTACCCCCTCTTCTCCCAAGGGGGCAAGCCTTGCTGAGAGCTCCAAAGGAAACACTATAGAAGTCAAGGAAGTTGAGTAAGAATCTGACGGCTCGGAGAAAGAAGGCGAAATAGGAGAATCCCAAGCCTCGATAAGGAGATCCACAAGAGGTCGCAAAACAGATCGAGAAAAAAGAGAGAAGGAAACTTTCAAAGATAAGCTCCAAGGCAGCCAACCAACTCTCGAGAAGCTATTAGTGTCAAAACCAAAGATGGCGAGAAACCAGCCCCAAGGCTCCAAGGGAGCCAACCAGAAATACAAATGATGAAGATTGTCTCATGGAACTGTAGAGGTATGGGGAGCAGAACCAAAGAAGAAGCCATTAGAAGTTTAATAAGGACAAAAGCTCCTGACATGCTCCTCATCCAGGAGACCAAACTAGAGGACTTCGTCTTCCTTTAGGTAAGTAAGAAACTCTGGAATAAATGTGAGGTGAAAGCAATCTCAGCCCGAGGGGCTTCAAGTGGGTTGGGTACTCTCTGGAACGCTAGCAAATTCTCAGTCATTTCTGAGACCCTCAACACTCACTGGTTGTTCTTAAAATTGTAGCATTTAGACTCAAAAGAGATTTTTAGTCTCTTCAACGTGTATGTCCCTATGAACGCTGGGGAAAAAAGGCCTGCGGGGAATCCATAAGAAACCAAGCAAACCTCGTTAATCTTGAGAATATCATCATTGTCGGAGAACTTAATCTCACTCTTCTGTCAGCAAACAAGAGAGGAGGCAACATTGTTCGCGATTCGACAAGGGAATGGGCAGAGGAACTTATGCAGGACTGGGATCCGCTGGACATCAAGCCAATATCTGGCAAGTACACTTGGACTAATAAAAGAATTGATCCCGGTCACATTGCTGCCATGTTGGACAGATTCTTTCTTCAAAGCTCTTTTCTTCTACTTGGATTAGAGGCTAGAGTCCACATTCTCCCATGCAGCACTTCTGATCATAAACCCATCAAGCTGGAATTAGTGTCCCAAGTTGATCTCGGACCTATTCCCTTCAGATTTAGCCCACTCTAGGCTAAGGAATCTGACTTCATGCAATTAGTCAAGGGAATTGGTTGCAGCCGGTCAAAGGCTCCCCCTTTTTCGTCTGGGAAGAGAAGCTCAGAAGTTGAAAAAGGCTTTGAAAAGTTGGGCCAAATCTCTACCCAATTGAGCCAATGAAAGGAAAAAAAATTCAACGCACACTGGAAATTCATCATCTCCAGGTTGAAAAAGTTGACATAACAAAAGAGATTCTAGATAAAGAAGCCCAGCTCCAGCAAAACTATCACCAAGCTTGTCTAGCTAAGGAAGAACACTAGAGGCTTAAGTCACGTAGTCTTTGGCTTAAAGCAGGAGACATGAACTCTTCCTTCTTTCACAAACAAGCTCAGGTAAGGAAATATACCAACTACATTTCTGAAATCAAAGATGGCATTACCATTCAAAAGGATAATGCAAACATCAAAAAAGCAGCCTCCCTTCACTTTAAAAGCCTATATAGTGAAGATACAAATCTGGACCAAAACTTTGATATGATGGACGTGGTCCCCTCCTTTATTACTGTCGAAATGAATCATCTCCTTGAAGCTAAAGTCACCAAGAACGAAGTCAAGGATGCCATCTTTGCCATGGACCCAGATAAAGCTCCTAGACTGGATGGACTCTCAGCTAGATTCCTCCAAATTTGCTGGTCGATTGTGGAAAAAGATCTTTACAAAATGGTTCTAAAGTCCCAAGTTTGCCAGAAAATCAGAGGCAACACAAACTCTGCTTTTCTTGCTATCATCCCCAAAGAGAAAGGAGCCAACTCCTTCAACAGGTTTCGCCCGATTTCGATTTGTAATATTGGTTACAAATTGATTACCAAAGTTATCGCTAATATATTGAAGCTCATCCTCCCCAAAATCATTCCAGAAAGCCAAGGAGACTTCATTCAAGGTAGACAGGTTGTGGACAATTTCATTCTGGTCCAAGAGGCAATCCACTCAAGTTTGAGTCACAATGAAAAAGGTATGGTTGTCAAACTTGATTTAGCAAATGCATTCGATCGAGTTAGGCATAGTTTTCTGCTAAAATTCTTACATAAGCTTGGATTTGGTGTGAAATTTATAAACTGGATTCAAGCTTGCATTTTAGAGCCTTGGATTGCCCCATTAGTAAATGGCAACGCTGCTGATTTTTTCAAAGCCACGAGAGGGCTCAGGTAGGGGTGCCCTCTCTCACCACTTCTATTTGTTCTTCAAGCCTCAATTCTCAGTTTTTATTTAGACAAAAAAATGATGGATCAGGAAATCATTGGGCTCTACATAGCAAGAGGCGTTAAAAACATAAATCATGCCCTCTTTGCGGATGACACCTTGTTATTGGGAGCTGCTTCTGTGCTCATGGCCTCTAGATTTAAAGGAGCTCTGGACGAGTTTTGTATAGTCTCGGGAAGTAGTCTAAACAATGGCAAATGCCATATCTATTGCTCTAACACCACTCCCAACTTGCTCAACTCCATTTCCAGATCCTTAGGTTTCGTCGCCTCCTCAAATTGGACTTCCTTCAAGTACTTGGGCCTCCCTGTTTTTCTCAAAAGAGCCTATAGCAGAGATTGGCTCCCCCAATTGGAGAAATTCAAGAACAAGTTGCTTGCCTGGGGCTTTTCCTGGCTTAACATTGCTGGTAACATTGTTCTCATCAAATATGTTCTTAACAACCTTCCCTTATTTCAGTTTTCTGTCCTTCTTGCTCCCACTGGCATTCTCAGAATAATGGAGGAGATCATTCGAATTTTTTTTTGGAAGGGGGGGCAAGTAGAATGAGAAAAAGATTATGCTAGTCAAGTGGGAATCCATTTCCAAACCATTATTGGAAGGAGGCTTAAATTTCAAAAATCTTGGCATCCATAATATTGCAATGGGAGCTAAATTAATCTGGAGAATTATTGCTCCTAACCCAGGCTGGGTGCAATTAGCTCTTTGGAAAAAACATTTCAAAGGCCAACATTCCTGCTGCCTAGATCATCCTTTATTGCATCCAAATACGCCCTTTCTAAAGCTCTATATCAAAACCTGCCCTCTCATCAATTCTCATGCCTACTGGATTCCCGGTAATAGAAAAAGGATCAACCTCTAGATAGACAGGATAATGAATAATGAGCCGTTGAGAGACTGTCACTCACTTCAAGAGCTGCGCAAATGGATGAACGAGACTGGTATGCGTACCCTGTGGGACATTTCCGTATGGCAAGATTCACGCTAGGCTGGCTGGATTCTTCAAATGCCCCTAGAGTTGTTTATGGAGCACGAGATCCTATTATCCAAGCTCCACAACTTGGCTCCAACACTGGCACGAAATCTTGACTCAAGAGGTTGGGGTGTGCAGGCTGGTGGATACACCATAGCTCATGGCTACACCAAGTTGTGTGAGCGCCCTCATGTGGCCATGAACCCAAAGCCGTGGAAAGGGATATGGCATTATCCCTCCTTGCCAAAAATCGACTTCTTCAACTGGTTGCTATGCCACTCCAAAATTTTGACTGATGATAATCTTCAGAAGTGAGGTTTCCACGGCCCTTCAAGGTGCAGCCTTTGTAAGGAAAACCAGGAAAGCGTAACTCACCTGATGCTTGAATGCACTTTCACAATGCATATTTGGACCGAGCGGTTGGGATCTTTGAGCTCCAGCTTCGCTTTGCCTTCCTCCATTCCTAATATTTTTGCTAAATGGATGCAAAGGTATCCTGGTCCCCCACCAAAAAACAAAACTATCAGGGCTGCTTGGGCTATTCTCCCTAAAATAATCTGTTGGCAGGTTTGGCTTGAGCGAAATAAAAGGATCTTCAGAAACTACGAATAGGATGCCAAGCTTGTGGTAGTTAAGGTTAAATGCCAGTTAAAAGAGTGCTTGAAAGAGTACAAAAATGATTTAAGTCTAAGCTAGCAAGATATAAATTGGGGCTCTTCTCTTGATCTTCAGTTCCAAAAAATTGCAAATAGTATCTCCCTCCCCAAAGATTGGCACATAAGGGCTACAACAAAAGAGTTCCAGGGATGGATTACAAATCACCCGAGACATTCTCTTTTTTTTGATGGGGATGCAAAGGGAAACCCTGGAAGAGCTGGCACTGCAGGTGTCATATTGAATCCATATGACATAAGGATCCACAGTTTCGCCTGGGGTTTGGGCATTGCTTCTAGCATTCAAGTGAGGTATTGGCTCTTTTCCAAGGCCTCAAGCTTTTGAAAGTGCTGAACATCAGGGAGGCTAATGTAATTGGGGATTCTCAGGTTATCATTAACACTATGGTGACACATTCTAAGTCAATGGACCTAAGGCTTGCGGGGCTGATTTTCAGAATAACAGATCTTGGAGACTCATTCCAGAAATTGAATTTCTACCACGTGTTGAGAGCTAATAATAAGGAGGCGGAGATCGAAGCCAATAATGCAACCCTTCTTACGGCTAGAGCTTTGCTCATAGGCGGACATGACACATGGGAACCAATTCCTTAATTTAGAGAGCTGTCATGTTTTACTGCCTATTGTTAAATTAGTATGTATGTATTCACAAAATTGGGAAAATCTCTTAAATTGATCACATAGTAGCAAATAAAAAGAGATGTGAGCTAAGCATAAATGACACGGCCTTGCAAGGTTGTGCAGTATTCGCGGAATTAGGCTTTCCTTTTGTAATCTGCTTTTTGGCATTAAGGCCAAGTATCTAATATATCCACTATTAGTTTCTGTAAAAAAACTAAAATCCGTGCTATTTTATAAGAAAGCATAAAATACTTTTGGGTTTTTATTTATTAACTTATTTTTTAATTTAAAAAGAATAATTGTATATCTTTTTTTTAAATTAAAAGCACATTTTAATTTCTTATAATATTCCAGATACCAATATTCCTGGGATATTAAATATATCCGTCTTAACTAAAATTTTAGTTATAACCGGAGGGATCGAATCCCTGAGGTGCAAAGCTTTTTTAGAGTGCAAAACTTTGAATAAAATATTTGCACTTTGACATATCTATCTAATGTGTGTTTAAGATAAATATATATATAAACCAGTGTAATTTTTTACTTGGGCATAAATAATGAGGTGCTTTATATATTTATATATATATATATAATATATATAATGTTATCATTTTTTTTTACTTTTTACTACATTATTTCTGTACAAAGTTGATATAAGATTATTTCCTTTTTGGAGATGGGTAAATTTCTTATAATTTGATTTTCAATTAACAATGAGGCATTTGTTACTTTCTACTATTTGCAAATGAAAGTTGATTCATCGCAATTATATATATAGTTTTATATAATGTATAGATTTTTTATTTTATTTATTTTTTTACTTTTTAACTACATTATTTCTGTACAAAGTTGATATAAGATTATTTCCTTTTTGGAGATGGGTAAATTTCTTATAATTTGATTTTCAATTAACAATGAGGCATTTGTTACTTTCTACTATTTGCAAATGAAAGTTGATTCATCGCATTTATTCTATAAGAAAGAAGAAAATACTTTTGGGTTTTTAATTATTAACCTATTTTTTAAGCTAATAAGGATAATTATATATCTTCCTTTAAAATTAAAAACACATTTTTAATTTCTCATCATATTCTTAAGATATCCAATATCCCTTATACTTGGTTAAAACTAAATAAAATTTATGTCATATTAAATATATTCATCTTAACCACATATCTAAATTAAAAACACATTTTTAATTTCTTATAATATTCTCAAGATATGCAATATCCCTTATACTTGGTTAAAACTAAATAAAATTTATGTCATATTAAATATTTAATTAAACAAAGTAAACACGTATATTCATTTTTATTTTTTAATTATATCTGACGTGAAATATTTTATTTATGGTTAAGAGTAAGGGTGAATTATTTTTACCACTTTTCCTTAGTGTGGTAATTGAGAATGAGATTATCAATGTTTTATAATACTTTTAATTAAACAAACCAAACATATATATCCATTTTTGTTTTTTATTGTATCCAACATTTTTTTCATTTAAAGATTTCTTTTTGAAGGCACACCTGTCAACTCCAAGTTCAACATGGATGAAAATACACATTTCCTTCATAGTGGGTTGTAGAATGAGCCTCTCGGCTCAATAAATATTACTTAGATTAGACCTCCTTAGACCCTCGCTCATTAGGCATCTTCACCTTGGAACATTTCATGCATCACTCATAGAATGAGCCTCTCGGTTCAATAAATATTATTTAGATTAGACATCCTTAAAGCCTTGCTCATTAGGCATCTTCACCTTGGAGCATTTCATGCATCACTTGTAGATGGGGCAATCCACATGTGAGCCTACTTATGTAGGTTTAGGTTGCTTGTAGCGCAATAGGTCTAATATTGTATTGTAGATCTCCTTTACCTGTCATATAGATAGATGGAGGAAAGAGCCATTTGTTCTCACTTGATCTTGTGGATTCATTCCTCAAATGCTCACATTAGACATTTGAGAAGTGGAGTACATTAGTTTCTCTCTCTTGTGTACTCTTCATTATATTATCTCTCGTTCTCCTAATGTGTTAGGCTTCTTGAAGAAGTTCAAGGGAAATTCTAGGGCCAAGGCTTCACTCTAAGGAGATAAAGAAGTTATAGATTGTGATAAACCCTAGAGGGATAAAAGCATTATTTTATCTTGTTGTAGTATGTGTGACATAAAAAGACTACAATTTTCATTAGAGAAATTTTGAGGTCTAAAATGGGTCTCAAAACAAAAATGTACAACCAAAATCAAATTTATAAGAACCAATAGGCTTCAAGATGATGATGTCAACCACGGGGGGATGATTCACCATTTTTGGAGTACAAAGGTAAAAATATAAAACAATTAAAAAAAAAACTAATTTTTCAACTTATCTCCCATGGTTTTACTCAAATTTCAAACAATAGCACTCGTTGGATGGAAAATTTAATGTCTCATCCAAGGAGTACCCATGTTGCATACTTTTAATGGACCCTGCTACACGAAAAATGAGAAATACATTAAAAAAAACATGATTGCAATCATGTTTTTTCATGTATTTCTCATTTTTTATGTAGCAAAGTCCATCAAAGTATGGAATATATGTACTCCTTGGATGAGGCATTAAATTTTGTAGCCAATGAGTGCTCTTGCCTAAAATTTGAGTAAAACCATGGGGAGATAAGTTGAAAATACGAGTTGAAAAGTAGTTTTTTATTTTTTCCTTCTAAAGTTTGACGATGTAATCTAATATTATTTTATTATTTCCATTATTATTTTACAATATTCCTTAGGAGGCCCATTTTAAACCTCAATTTCTCTAATGAAATACCCTAGTGCTACCTATTATGATTGTTGAGAAAAAGAAGAGAAAGAGAAATTTTACATGAGCCAAGGAGGATTGATCAATAATAATTCTAGCTTGTTGAGGATTCTTGGTGGAGTGAGTAGCTTTGGTTAGAGGTGATTCCTAGCTAGGGTGAGTTGGTTTTCATGGTTTTCCTAGCTAGGGTTTGAAGTGCTTAAGATTATATTATCTTCTGATGTGTTATTAGGATGTACAGGTACTTCTCCTATATACTAATGAAGTGCTTTAGTTGTCTAATCATTGTGTACTTGTTGATTTGATTTAATTTTGTGTTGTCTTGTTCATTGGGTAAATTCCAACACTTGTTATTCATGTTTATTTACCATAATAAATTATTGAAATTGTTATGAGAATTAACATATATCTTGAAGATAAGAGGGTATATTTATTGTTGCAAATACTACTATAATAAATTTATTTTAGATTCGTTACATGCACATAAAATATGGTTGCAACTTGATGACATTGGAGTACACTAGTAGTTTGGTATCTTTTCTCATGACCTACCTACTGGTGACTTGAATAGAAGTAAACTATTTGTTGCTTTTTTTGTTGTAGCTAAACATTTTGGATTATCCCTAGTGTTGAAATTTTTCAAGGATTTTATTGGGAAAACATCCAATGAGAGGTGAAATTTATGAATTTGCAATACAACCATATACATAAATTTCTATATGCTATCAAAACTGTTTTGGTTGCAATTTTTCTCTTGGTGCAGAGGGATTTTGATATTTAAGTTGTATTCTACTTAGAAGTGGTAGTTTACTTAGTAAATGTTGATTGTGTTGGACATTGAATAAACCAACGATCCTTGTGTGTTTTTCAACATGGACTAACTGCCTCTCGTGGATCCTTATCTTTGGAAATGTGATTGTTGACTAACACCTTTGGTTTGTGGTCTAACAACAATCGCAATTCCAAACAAGTGGTATACAAGTGTAGGTCACGAGTTCGATACACACCCAACTCACTTTGGGGGGGGGGGAGATTGTTGGATATTGGATAAACCAATGCTCCTTGTGTGTTTCACGACATGGACTATCTGCCTCTCGTGGATCCTTATCTCTGGTGATGCGATCATTGACTAACACCTGTGGGTTTTGTTCTAACGACAATCGTGATTCCCAATGGATTGGGGGTGAAACTGTAAGACACTTGAGAGAAGCGTTACAACTCTGAAAGGGTTGGTCTACTTCATTTACTATTGATTTTTTTCTTTCATACGTGCTTTAGATTTGCAAGATGCATAATCTCGGCCTTAGAGAGTGTTACAAGTTGTATGGTGCTTCCAATTTCATACCTTGCGAACTTAGGATACAAATGCTTATGGAAGAAGCCAAGATTTGGTAGCCTGTTGAGAAAGGAATAGTTTCATGTGCAAATACAATGAAGGATATCTATAATAAGAAGAAAGTCAAGGAAAAATAATCATTCTTGATATGATGATTAACTTAATCCCTCAAATTATAGACAAATAGTAAGAAGATGTTTGATTCTTTTGTTGGTTTATTCCAAAGTACTTTGGTTTCTAAATAGATGTTCTTGTAAAATAAGACTTTAACCATCCATCTAATAAAAATAGATATAATTTTGAGTTATCTAGCTAGTATTATAGAGTTGAAAGATTAGTTTGCTATCATAGGGATAATGGTAGGAGATAAGAAGTTTGTGCCCATTGGTTTAAATGGACATGTTTCTTCTTGGAGGAATTTTGTCCAAGGTGTCTATGATTGTAAGAAGTTTCCTACCTTTACAAATATTTACGATGACCTTGTCAAAGAAGAGACCATATTGGAGTCTTGTTTAGTGCAAAAAAAAGGAATTAGAAGAAGTAGTCTTTATTGGGAGCATGGAGAAGGGAAACAAGAAATTGAATAAGAAGGGTGAGAAGAAAGATCATTCAAATCTAACAGAAGAAATACTTGAGTAAGGTGAAGTGTTTTATATGTCACCATTTGTAATGTTATGCTAGCTAATGAAAGCGTTAGAATCCATTTCATTTTGGGATGATGTTATTGAGTTGAATGATGTTCTTTTATTTTCCCTAGCTTGAAGAAAAAACTTACTTTAGTTTATTGTATGGTAGAGATTCAATATAAGGTTGAATATGAAGAAAATTAATGTAACAATGTACTATTAATGGTTATAATCTAGCAAGTCCAATGACTTTAGCTAAGGGTGTGAAAAATGGTGGCATATATAGGTTGATTTCTAATCCTATGTCACTTGTACTTGTGTTACTTGTACATTGTCTTGGGAAGCTAGATGGGCCTATATGTCTCAAATAGGCATATGCAGAACGTGTATGGTAAAATTCCAATGAGATAAGTTCATGACCTATTGTATAATCATCGATTTATTCCAAGATTGCAACAAATATGTGTATTATAGAGTACAAGGATAAGGTTGTTGGATTTCTAAAGGAGAGGGAGTCAACTTTGACGTTACTCTTTCTTTAGGATTCTATTAGAATGAAAGAGGTGACCTTGTTCATGTAGATGCTCTAGTTTTTAGATGATTTGAGGTGCATGGATGTGATACCCATAATTATAAATTCTTGACAACCCTACATGGGTTGTTTCTTGTACCATGAGATTGGTATTTCATGATGAGAGATCCTTCCTCAATGATAGTATTCTTATCAAGTGGTATCTAATGGAATGTTTATCAACTCATTAAAGGAGAATTAATCCAATCCATATATATATATATATATATATTATATATATATATATATATTATATATATATATATATATATATATATATATATTACAAAGAGGAGGTTACAACAACAACCTGTAATCTTTTGATACAAACAAAAATGAGCTCCCATAGTTCAAAATTCTCCATATATTTCAAAAAACTAATTAAGGGTCGATTACTACTTCTTGATTACCATATTTTCATAAAAATATTGAGTTATTTGCTGAAAAAAGTAAAACTTTGAAATACATATAGAAATTCAAGAAAAAGTAAAATATTTAAATACATATAGAAATTCAAACATTTTGGTTATTATGCCCCAAATGGAATGATTTATTTCCTCAAAATATAAAAGATAGGAGAGAGGTATTTGAATTCTTGGCATGTTCTATTTGTTATTCCATTATGTCCTCTTCTATGATTATTTCTTGGTCTTGTCGAAATGAATCCACTGAAGTGGTTGGGATTGTATTTTTCTTTAGCTCCTTTAGCAGAGATTTGACTGCAGCTCCAAATGATTTACCTTCTCCCTGTGTCCTGTTGGATACCTAATCCTCTAAGGGTTATGGTGTGGAAGATAAGTAATCAAAAGGAGTCCAAGAGACCTTGGAATATGGAATCCAATGGTCACTCCAACGTATTATAAATTGTATATCATTGTGAATAGTAATGCATTCAATGCTGGTCATTCAAATTCTCGTCTTCACCACGGTTGTATTTAACATGGTATCAGAGCAGGCATACTCCTGCCCTGCCCAAATTTGAGCCACTGATTTTGTGACCTCTCTGTGCATGTTAGTTTTTCATTTCATGAATATGTTGTTAGTTAAATTCTAGCTACGATCTCTGCCTAATTTTGTAGCAACTCTAAGAAACGTTCACTGCACAATTACATCGTCTTGTAGAAATGCATCCGTCCATCCTAGATACTAAACACACATGAGCATGTCATATCTATTTCTTGCGCAGTCCTGAAGAAGAATACACCTCCTTCTCTACATCCCTGGAATTTATGCAGTCACTTAAATGACCCTCAGTAGGGAATTTATGCAATGAATTACATTTGTGTTCAATATCATTTGTTACGAACCATTGTTGAGACGGTCATTCCATTGAGAGTCGGTCGTTCCAGATGTGATGGCTGTCAATCAAGAGAAAATCATTGTTGTGATGTTTATTATCTAAAGTTGTCATTGTTATTCAAGGACTTGTTGGTTCATATTATATAATGATGTTAGTGTTATTCAAGAGTTATCACTGCTATAACAAGTTGTTTGTTCATGTTATTCAAGTTTACATTGAGTAATGTGCTTTGATTTTTGTGCGTTGAACTTATTTGTGCTGCTACGCCACTAAGAAACTTGTTTTGTTCAATTTTTGAGTTTTGTAAAACATTGGCAGAGGAAAATACATGCCAACCAAGATTTCCTGCACCATGAAAGTATCGAGCTTTTGTAGGAAGATATATGGGTCTTAAAAAGAGAATGTTGAATAATAAAATTGCCGATGCCTCTGTTTTGGTGGATGTAGCCTAGATTGGTTGGGTGAACCACGTTAAATCCTTGTGTTATTTTTTATGCTTTTATGTGTTGTGTATGCCTTTTAAATTTCTGCTGCGCATTGTTTGCTCCAACAATTGGTATCAAAGCATGTTGTGAAGCTGGTACGTGTGATAGAGCTGCGGAAGGTGGAGCTTTGTCGTTGGCGCGATTTATTTTGGAACAGGCGCGCCCATTGGCATAGTTCCGAGGGTAATACTCGCGCCAGTGCGCCAGGATCCCAATTGGCACGGAAACGACTGGTATACTTGTGAAAATTTTGTGACTTACATTGTTTTTTATTCTGGCACGGATCTTCTGCAGTCAAGGAAGTGCCAAGTCCCTTTCGGTGCGCCAAACATTTTTCGCTTTGGTAAAACTGCAATTTTTATTTTTTTTTTAAATCGTAATCTACAATTTGTACAGCAGAGGGATTTTATGATAAGGTAAAGGCAATATAGTATAAGGCAAAGGCATTTTTTATATATTAACTTTATTTATTAAAAAGTTGGAATTGGAGATTGTTTGTTTGATACAACATGGCAAAAACTCAAAGTGCTCGTTTTGAGATCGAGAAGTTCAATGGCAAAAATAACTTCGAGATCTGGAAAGTGAAAATGTATGATCTACTTATGCAACAAGGCGTGGCAAAGGCGTTGTTGGGAAAAGCCAAACAACCTTACAACATGACAGATGATGAGTGGAGTGAATTGGATGAAAGAGAATTGAGCGGTATTCGAGTGTCAGAGAAAACTGCTGCTAGTTTGTGGACAAAGCTTGAGAAGTTGTACATGACAAAATCCTTAACCAATAGGATTCTTCTGAAGCGACAATTGTACATTTTGCGAATGAAGGAAGGTACATCTATTACTGATCATTTGAATACATTTAATACTCTCCTGGTGCAGTTAGAAAGTATAGAAGTAAAATTTGAATCAGAAGATAAAGCTATAACTTTATTATGCTCGTTGCCTGAGTCATGGGATCATTTCTTTTCTTCTATAAGTCTTAGTTCATCAGAAACCCTTGAATTTGATGAATTTGTTGGAGCTTTGTTGTCCAAAGAGACAAGGAAGAGGTCAAATGCAAAAACCTCTACATCAGAAGCAATGATGGTCAGAGGTCGTTCTAAAGAAAGACACTTCAGTAGGCACAACGACTCGCGTTCAAAATTGAAAGGGAAGAAGAGTAAGGTAAAGTGCTGGTTTTGTGGAAAATCAGGACATTTGAAGAAGGACTGTTGGAAGAGACAACAAACATCTAAAGAAGACTCTTCGACAGAGAAGAAAGAAGCAAACATGACAGATACAGGTTCGACATCCGGTTCAGGTATGAGTGATGAAGTGTTATCAATTAATTTGTCTAATCATGGTCAACATTGGCTGTTAGATTCTGGTGCATCAAATCACATGTGCATTCATAGAGAATGGTTTAAGACTTATAAATCAATCAATGATGGAGTCGTTTGCATGGGAAATGATGTCACATGTAATATTGTGGGAATTGGAAGCATTCAACTGCAAATGTTTGATGGGACAACTAAAATTATAACTGATGTAAGACATGTACTTGAATTAAGAAAAAATCTCATTTCACTAGGAGCACTAGACACTAATGGATATAAAATTGTTATTCAAGGTGGAGTAATGAAAATTTATAAAGGAATTTTACTAGTAATGAAAGCAAAGAAGGTTGGAAATCTTTTTCAGTTAGAAGGAAGAACAGAGTCAGATCATGTTTCTATTGTGTCAGAAAATGACAGTAGTTCTATTCGTTTATGGCATCAAAGGTTGGGCGATATGAGCGAAATAGGTTTAAAGATTTTATCTGATCGTAAGTTACTTCCTAATTTAAAATCTGTTAAGTTAGATTTATGCAAACATTGTTTGTTTGGGAAACAAAGAAAGCAAAAGTGTAAAACTGGAAAACATACTAGTAAGGGAATCCTTGATTATATCCATTCTGATGTTTGGGGTCCATCCCCTACAACCTCATATGGAGGATCGTCATATTTTGTATCTTTTATTGATGATTTCTCTAGAAAAGTGTGGGTCTACATGTTAAAAAGGAAGTCTAATGTATTTACAGTTTTCAAACAGTTTAGAGCATTAGTAGAAAACATCACTGGAAGAACCATAAAATGTTTAAGAACTAACAACGGTGGTGAGTTTACTTCAAGGGAATTTGACAATTATTGCAAGGACGCTGGGATCGAAAGACATAAGACCACTGTATATACTCCTCAGAAAAATGGAGTTGCTGAACGCATGAACAAGACTCTTTTAGAGAGAGCAAGAAGTATGCTTAGTAACGCCAATTTGCAGAAGGAATTGTGGATAGAAGCGGTGGATACAACTTGCTATTTGATAAATCGATCACCATCAACTGCGATAGGATGCAAAATTACTCAAGAGGTCTGGAAAGGTCATCCTTGTGATTATTCTAAACTAAAAGTTTCTGGTTGTGATGCATATGCTCTAGTTCCGAAACATCAGCGTTCTAAATTAGATCCTAAATCAAAAAGATATATCTTTGTTGGATATGGTGATGGAACTAAGGGATACAGATTGTGGGATCCTACTACTCACAAGATCATCATCAACAGAGATGTTAAATTTAATGAATCCTCTCTTGCACATTCAGATGTAGATAATAAATTGAAACAAGATAATGTATCTGAGTTTCAACACATTCAGTTTGAAACCAGTTCAAATACCGATGATAGTCAAGATGAACATGGTTCAGATGCAAGTCATGAACAAGTTTCAGATGCAGATCATGAACAAGTTTTAGATGTAGATCATGAACATGTTTCAGATGCTGATCATGAAGAAGTTCCTATAGATAATAATCAGCAAATTGTGGAAGTACCAGAAACATCTTTAAGGAGGTCTACAAGAATGAAACGTCCTCCTAAAAGGTATGATGATTATGTTACTTCAGTTTCTTTAACCGCTAACGATGATGAACCTTTGTGCTATCAGGAAGCTGTAGAAGGTTCTAAAAGTGAAAAGTGGAAAGAAGCTATGAAGGACGAGATGATGGCATTAGACAAGAATGGCACATGGGATCTGGTAGAACTTCCTAAAGACAGAAAAACTGTGGGATGTAAATGGGTTTTCAAATTGAAAAGGGGTGTTGATGATACAGAGGACAGGTACAAAGCAAGGCTGGTCGCAAAAGGTTTTTCTCAGAAAGTACGCATTGACTTTCATGAGATATTTTCACCAGTTGTAAAAATAGTTTCAATTCAAATTGTATTAGCATTAGTCGCTTTATTTGATTTAGAATTACAACAACTAGATGTTAAAACTACATTTTTACATGGAGATTTAGATGAGGAAATTTATATGGAACAACCGGAAGGGTTTTTTCAAAATCGCAACAAGAACTTTGTCTGCAGGCTCAAGAAATCATTGTATGGTCTGAAGCAGTTGCCTCGACAATGGTACAAGAAATTTGATTCTTTCATGATGAGTCAAAATTATATAAGTGAATATGATCATTGTGTTTACTTTAAGCAATTAAGTAATGGCATGTTCATTATCTTAGTGTTGTATGTTGACGATATGCTTTTAGCAAGCAAAAGCATAGTAGAGATCAATAGGTTAAAGGCTCAGATGGCAAGGACATTTGATATGAAAGATCTAGGAGCAGCAAGACAGATTTTGGGCATGGAAATTTTCAGAGACAGGAGCAATGGTAAGCTGTGGCTATCACAACAGAAGTATATTGAGAAAATACTCTTGAGGTTTGGTATGAACAATGTGAAGCCTGTGTCAGTCCATTTAGCTTGCCATTTTAAGCTTTCTTCTAGTTTATGTCCTAATACAAATGAAGAAAAGGAATATATGTCTCGAATTCCGTCTGCCAATGTAGTAGGTTGTTTGATGTATGCGATGGTTTGTACTTGACCAGATATTTCACATGCAGTTGGGATTGTCAGCAGGTATATGACAAATCCAGGTAAAGAACACTGGTCAGCAGTGAAATGGGTGATTCGGTATTTGAGAGGCACAAGTGATTATTGTATCACTTATAACAGGAGTAGTGAATTTGTTTGCAGATATGTTGATTCCGATTTTGCAGGTGATTTGGATAAGAGAAGGTCAACATCAGGGTATGTCTTTACTCTTGCAGGTGGAGCTATTAGCTAGATGTCAAAGCTACAGAATATTGTTGCTTTATCCACTGTTGAAGTAGAATAAATAGCTGCTTCTCATGCTTGCAAAGAAGCGATTTGGTTGAAAGGTTTGTTTGGTGAGTTTGGTAGGTTACAGGACAACATCAAGTTATTTTGTGATAGTCAAAGTGCAATTCATTTGGCTAAGAATCCGGCCTATCATAGTAAATCAAAGCATATACCTATCAAGTACCATTTTGTAAGACAAGTTATCATTGAAAGAGGAGTCTCTCTTGAAAAAGTGCATACAAAGGAGAACTGTGCAGACATGTTCACAAAACCAGTTTTATTAGAGAAGCTATGTTGGTGTCTGGCTTCTCTTGGCTTGCAGAAAAGATAAAAATAATAAAGAAACAGGGTATCAAGCTAATTGTTGTCAAGGTGGAGATTGTTGAGATTTTTTGTTTTATTAAATTGGGCAAAAATCTCAAGTAGGTGACAACAATAGGATTTGTTGCTATATTAGCTCCATTTTGTTGAGGAGGAGTTATTGCATCCTATATTTGTTGTGTGAGAATTTATGATTCAATTTTATACTCCTAGCTATAAAAATATAAGCCCGTACAGGATATTGGGACAGTAGAGAGTGTGCGAGGAAATAAATTGTTGTAATCTCCTGTTGAATAATAAAATTTTCGATGCCTCTGTTTTGGTAGATGTAGCCCAGATTGGTTGGGTGAACGACGTTAAATCCTTGTGTTATTTTTTATGCTTTTATGTGCTGTGTATGCCTTTTAAATTTCCGTTGCGCATTGTTTGCTCCAACAGAGAAGAGTTCCTAGAGTTTTTGTCTAAGGAAATATCAGATTGTAGAATTGATATCCCTGTAGACTTTGGAGGTGTGTCCATGTATGGTATCGAAATGGTGTTGTCAAAATTTAATGTTGCGTTGAAATTATTTGTGCATTGAACTGTTAGGATTTTGCTGCATGCGTTGGCTCATATTGTGAGTTACACTCCATTCATATGCTTGTTACCTTGCGTTGAACATCTTGCTAATTATGTTGACCACGTTGGCTTGTCCTTATTGCGTGAATTAATTCTAAGTGTGAAAACTTGCATGGGATGGCGCGTAACTCCTACATGTTCTGGTGATTGTATCTGTTTGAATGCTTTACATGGAAAAAAATCAGTTGTGCCAGCAGCGAGAGAAATAATTGAAGACTCCTTCATTGTCCAATTAGAGGTAGCCTCTAACATTGAAATATGAAGTTGTGATATGAGCTTCCAGTAATAAACCACTTGAATTTGAATTTGGTGGAAGCGCATTTGCGTGCTCGTTAGGTTTTACATTTAATTCACCATTTGGGAGCAGCCTATTTTCAAGCAGCACATCATCAGTGATGTCGTAAAGTGAGGTAGCAAGCTACGTGGACTTTCCTTCAGAGCATTAACATCAGCTTCAACATTTTTTCTATGTAAAGATTTGAAAAACTCGTCACTTTTATTTACTGTGCTTTGGTTTGAATGATTTGATCTCAAGATAAGGACAAGATCATTTTGACACATCAACGAGAGACTTGAAACATGCATCGTCTCCTTGAATGTTATTCAAGAATATGTAAAGACATGTCAAGAGGTCTTAGTTTTGTTAGTGCTTAAGTCTCTGTTTTGGTTTCTTAATTTAAAATTTATGGGCTGGAAGATTCAAAACACGCCAAGTTCCATGCAATAACAAAAAACTTGTGTCTTTTGCAAATCGAGTGATATTTGAACTATTTGAATTTTCCCACAACTCATGGAATTTGGTCTTTCAATCACTTTAGAAGAATTTTTGAGTATTTACATGAGAAAAAGCTTGGCGTATTTTTGAAATTTTTGTTGCAATCAAAGATGTGAAGAGCAAAGGTACATAGTGTTTTATGTGTGCATTGAGGGCCTAGTGCACTCCAAGATTAGTATGTTAGCGCTCAAATCTACCTTAGGCTAAAATAAGGTAAGACTCAAGGCCACATCAAACCACGCTCAGCATCGTAGCTAGCCCTACGAGGACAGGAGAGGGCTCTCTCCGGGTCAATCTCGGAAAAAGATAATCAACGAGGTCGAGATGACTGAATTGATGACTAATTTTAGGCTAGGTATTAAGTACAAAGAGTTTAGAATTTATTTTTAAAGGGTTTGTTGAATTCAAGGGAAAGGCAAATTTGGGTGCGGGGATGAGGCATAACTTTTGCAGAGGTCTACTTGGGGCAAGATAGGCAATTGTTTTGATGCCTTAAAGCAAGTGAGATGGGTAGATCAGACTGGTGAGGAGCTAAGGAGAGCAAGGGAGTCTCAAGGATTCTCCTTAAACTGAGAAAACATAGACAATTAAACAAATTTAAAGGCAGAGCATAGCAAGTTCATGGATTCT
Source organism: Pinus taeda (assembly GCA_000404065.3). Taxonomy (NCBI): domain Eukaryota; kingdom Viridiplantae; phylum Streptophyta; class Pinopsida; order Pinales; family Pinaceae; genus Pinus; species Pinus taeda. The sequence goes on along the minus strand of APFE030516240.1, from coordinate 25,230 downwards.
ACCTTAACACTTCATTTGTTTAATTATAGAAGATTCAATAGAGAAAATGGTACACATACACAACTTAAAAGTACTGAGAGAAACACACCATCAACACATAAAGCCACATGTATCCCAAATAGTGCTGCAAAACCCTGGTCTTTCCTTTGCCAAAAATGCAGATAAGATATGTACAATATAGTGTCAAGCTATTCCCAAGAGTCCAACCCTGAAAATGACTAAGAAAATACATAATATAGGTAAGCCAACACATTCCCTTGCCTCTAGGGGTCGAGCTCATCATGCTAGGAGCTATTTCAACCAATTCTAAACTAAGCACTACAATCTAGGCAGTCAAAACAACTTGACTCTATAAGCTAGGAAACCAATTCATTCATTACATTTTTGCTATTTTATGAATGAATCATCTAGAATAGGTAAATAAGTGTCAAACAACATAAAGTTCCAATAACTACATAAAGAAGGGTGAAAAATCCCATCACAAGTCAAAACTGGTCAAACTGGCTTGATTTGCTGAGCTGAGGACAAAAACTGTGCCAAAAAACCCTGTGCGCCGCCTTTCCACCTGCTTTTGGGGAACTTCCCGGCAACCAAATTGAGCTCAGGTTGGCTTTTTGGAAAGCCCTAGACATCTACGTTCTAAATCAAGTGGAATTTTCCAATTTGGTCTCCATTTGACCCTCCAAAAGTGGATTATCCTAGAAGTACTTCTTGCTGGTGCAAAAAGTGGCAGAAAGGTGATTTTCATGATGTTTTTGAGCCTTTTGGTCACCCAAAACTTGATGAAATGCCTTGGCAATGGCTGAGCATGTGTATTTCATCATGAAAAATCCAGAAATATAAGCCATCTGTGATTTGGACCTCCCCATCTTATGGGTCGCGCGCTGCGCGCTACGCGTAGAACCAAAAAACCTGTTTCGCAAGCCAAAAATTTTGAAATGACAAAATTTTCTCCAAATTTGCCCAAATTTGGAGAGAAGACCCTCCATCATGTATCATGCTCAACTAATGAAGCCTCGGTCAAAACTCGAAGCGGATCGAGCCTTTTACGTTGTTTTTGCGCTTTTCTTAAACGCCTCTTGAGGATCTTCATTCTCGCTTTGCAAACATGCATCCGAGCCCAATAGTGAGCCTTCATGTGGCGAAGCATGTCTTTGTCCCTGTTTTCCTTCACCAACAAATTCTCCAAATGAGTGTTCACCCGGATGAGCATTGATTCCCGATCAATAGGTGTCAAATCACCGGGTCTTCTTCGAGCCAATTCCCGGTCTTCCCGAATCTTTCGCATCTCATAAAGTTCATGCTCATCTTCCAACTGTTTGTTGCGCTGCTCTAAGTAGTTGATCACCCATTTAGCCATCTACAATTTATTTTGCAGCTACTCATTCTCGGCCCTTTGCTCTCGGATGATCTCCTTGAGCTCCGAGTTAGGCGAGCTAGCATCAACATCAATGATACCCATATCCTGATCTCCTGAAGGACCCTCATCAACCATGGGTCTCTTGCCCCTATCTTGAATCTGTACCTATGCTGAAGACGGAGGCGAGACCCCTTCCACATGAAGTGGAGATAATACTCGCTCTGCTGATGATGTCAACGAGACCCCTTCCACCCCGGGTGGAGATAATACTCATCGTGCGGCTGCAAATAAGGCCCTGGGGCCTTTCTGATATGTCACATATACTGGAGCATCAACATGATTGGTCTCAGGAATGTCAAACTACTGTGAAGGCCCTCCCTCATCATGAACTATCTCTGGAGGAGGCTGTAGCGCGGAAAAGAAATCACGGGAGATGAAATCCTCCCAAGCAATACCCTGCTGTGCCAACTAATGCATCACTATGATTTTGATCAAGGCATAGTGATATATGCTCCTGTGCTGATGTGCCGGGCTCTTCCTCTGTACTAAAGGCACCATCCTCTCTATGTTTCGACACATGAAAAACAGAATGTTCATCATACGTACCTGTGTGAAATGCATCAATAAACGAACATGGTACGCATAGAGACGTGAGAATCTGCCCTCACAGCTGAAATACCGAATGATGAGTTTCATTAATGGTGCAAACTCATCTTTCAGGAATCTGAAAGGAAAGGTTGCGCTCAAGTGTCTGATATATCTGGGCTTGATATATGGCTCATAGTAATACCTGTCCAACATTTGGCATTTACTCCATTCCTCCCCCACATTTGGTATCTCGGTGGCCTGAGCAATAGTGTCGGGTGACAAGGTGAAATCCACTCCGGCAAGGTTTACATGACCATCCTGTAGGTTAAGGACAAATAGATGGACCAGTTCCCGATGATACTGAGTTTGTGAGATCATCTCACAATATTGGTAACATGTTTGGCGCTGAAAACAATCCATTGCAAGTGGGCAATCTTGCAATTGAGCCAAAGAAGTAGGCTCCTCCCTAACATGCTATCCACTTTTTCCACCTTTGTGATACCTCCGTGGCACATTAGGCACATTGACCTCCGGTGTAGAGTCACTATCATACTCCTGCTCATATACTGACTCGGTCTCTGACATGTTCTTTAACAACAAGGTAGCTGGAATATATATATGCTGATATACAATTGTGTACAAAAATGATTGTAGACCTTTTTTTCTTTTTCTCAAAATGTTGTGACCAAGGGGACACAAATGACAAGGGAATTGTTAGGAAAAGGGAAGCATTAGGGAAATGGGAACAATGGAAATAAAATAAAGAAATTAGGGAAGGGAAGGAGCATAGAAATTTTGAAATGTTAGGGTTTTGGGATGAGGTTGGGATTACATGTTTATAGTAGAAGGGCGGGATTAGGATTTTGAGGGAAGATAGTGTAGGGTTTTATGAGGATTTATTGGGAAAAATATTGGTGAAAATAGGGGATGGGAAACAAAGGAAATAGGAAAACCTTGGCAACAGTGATTTTTGAAAACCCTACAACAAACTTGGCATTTAAATCCTTACAGCAAATTGATGAACAAGGAGGGTTTTTACACTTGGTTTTTCATGGCAAATATAGCATAATTTCTTTACATAAACCATCCAAAAACCAAGAACAAGCCGTGATGTAAGCCTACCTATGATTTGATGCGTGAGAAGAGGTGTTTTGAGTGGTTTCTAGGCAAAGTTCAGGCATAAACTCCTATGCGCCGCGCGCCCTGGAAACGGCCCAAGTTGCTCACAAACTCACAAAATCGCCTTAGAACAATGCTCTCTGCTCTTGGAATGTGGAATGGGTTGCAAATGAGGAGAAATATCTTCATATAGACTCCTTGTTGATTTTTGCTTAACCCAAAACCCATTTTCTTATGTTTGGTTGTTGACACTTTTTCAAAATTAATAGGCTCTGACCTTTTTGGTTTCTTTCTTAAAATAGGTTGAAATAATGATTTTCTCTGATAATTTTTTGCAGGGATAACTCTGATATGCTTCGGCAAAGGAGAACAAGGCTGCACTTGAACAATTGAAGAATTGAAAATTTTGACAATTTTTACAAAAATGAGGTGGCGACTTATCTTCAAAACTGAGTTTTGAAGAGAAGTCCTAATTCAGCTGTACAATGATGAAAATTATTGAAGTGATGATCTATCGAAGACATCCCTCTGGCCTGCTAGGCTTCTAAGACTTTTCAAGACAAAATTGACAACCTAGACCTAAGACCTAAAAATTTAAAACATGATTGTAAATGACCTTTGAAGACTTATTTTAATGAATAGACCTGAACCAGCAGTGCCAGGCACGAGGGGAATGAGTGACACAAACCGCTCCATCAGAGTTATGGCATGCCTAACGAAATGCAACTGATCAAAACGGATGGGACACCTAAACATGAAATGCAAAAGAGCTTTGATCTCTGATGGAGGGATAACTAGACCGACTCTAACATAGTAGATATAAAATTTTGGTATCAGAGTATTTTTTCTTTCACTGTATAGAACGAGGATACAAATCTCTAGTTGTTCATTCATGGTAAAGGTGTTGGGAGAAATGCTTATGGCTAGACTTGATGATGTATTCGAGTTGTTAAATATCTTAATTCATTCCATTGCCAATGAGATGGTAAACATCAACAAGGACAATCTTTTCAATATCAAAAATTGTCTTCAAAATGCACAAGAGAAGATAGAATTTTTGGAGCTTGAATCTCAGCTTCAACAAAAGGAATTAAAACAGAGTAGTCATCATTCTAAACCTATTTCTGTTCAGAACATTGAAACAAACTCCCATAAGCAACAAGTTGATTCAGATCTAGTTCCCAATGAAGCAACATAATTGCATGTAGAAGCATAAATTCAAAATACACTTCCTAAGCTAATCATCATACCTTGGGAAGAGCTTGTCCACAACAAGCACATAACATGTATTGGATATGATAAGGAGGCGTCCTTTCATATTCCAAACTATTCCAAGCCCATTCAATTTCAAAGTGTTGGGTTTCTTCATGGCGGTTCACTTTTACCTGTTCCAGATTATGCTCCTCCACATTCGTAACCAAAAGTTGTTAAATGTCAACATTGTGACCAAGTTGGCCATATTAAAGATAATTGTTTTGATCTTTATCCGTGCAAGCATTATGGTCAGTGTACTCATTCTTTACATAGATGCTTCAAAAACAAGCCTCTTGCAAGAACAAAGATTCATCTTGGATGGATCGCTTCTTGGCAATGGGCTTCAACAACCAAGAAAATATTTCGCTCATTTAATATGATTTTTTCCTCAAATATTTAAGAGTCTTGCAATTGATATCTCTTCATCTTCTCACCTTGTATCTGATAGGGGGGAAGTGATGGTCATATACAAGTTTCAAAGCCTCATCAAGCGAGCTTGAGCCACAACCTGCCATGCCAGATTCAGAGTTGTAGCTAGAGACAGAGATGCCCCTGAGCATGCCTTTGGTTGGTGATTGGCCTTAAACCATCTATGTGGGGTTGAAACCTCCCTTTTCAAGTCGATATTCTTCGAAATGAAAGAATTAGGGACACTTCCTCTAGCAGAAGACTTCATCTTCTTGTCAGTTTTGGAAGAGTTCTAAAAATCACACTAAGTGTTCCTTTGGTTGGTGGCCTTCCTTAAATCACTGTAGATTGTAGACCTCCCTTTTCCAGGTTGAAGGTCTCCCTCTCCAAATCATTAGGGACACTTACTCTAACAGAAGACTTTAGCTTCTTGCCAGTGTTGGAAGAGTTCTTGGAACTGCACTAAGCATTCCAGTGTTGGTGGTCATCCTTAAACCACCCCCTTATACCAACATTTTAGAAAGCACATTCAACCTAGTGTTGCCATGCATTTTTGCACATTTTGTATTACAACTCTCTTATTGGACTCATACATACCCTTTCAGATTAAGGGAGAGGAATGTTGGACACCTAATCCTCTAAGGGCTATGGTGTGGAAGATAAACAATCAAAGGGAGTCCAAGAGACCTTGAAATATGGAATCCAAAGACCACTCCAATGTATTATAAAATGTATATCATTTTTAATAATAATGCATTCAATGTTGATCGTTCAGATTCTCATCTTCACCATGGTTGTCTTTAGAAAGTTCCCTAATCATGTATTCTTCCTCCAAGTTTTCTCATTACTTTTTCCCCACCCTCTAACAAAACATTTTCCCTTTGTGTTTCTCCAACTATGCTTTCATCTTAAGTAATTTCCTTTGAATCACTTTTGAATCCCTTGCATAACTCCATTGCAAAACATTTCTCAGAGTATTCCATATTTCTATTGTTGAAAGTAAAATTCTCTTGACTATCATCATTGTGTGTTCACATTTCTAAATTGAATCACGGAGAGTAGAATGCTAAAGAAATGTGCATATTTTTAGGTGGTCATGGGCAACTTTTCTTAGGTTACCAGGGTAATTTCAAAAGAAAATACTAAGTGATTCTCAAACTAGATGGAATGATTACATTTGACATTCCCAACAAAGGATTGGGAGAATCCCCATAAGACTTCTAAATTGATAACATTGCTAAGTATCCTGCTCCCAGTGTGAGTAAACTTCCACTATTTCTTTAGTATAAAAAGAGAATTTTGGCTTTAAAGAAGTGAACCCATAAAATGTGAAATGGAATTAGAAATCTAAGAGACATAAAGAAATATAGATAATTAATAATTACGAATGAGACTTTAGGCCACAAATCAAAATCAAAATCCAAAACCTCCCCATCAAAACGCCAAAACATTTTAAAAAAATATCAAAATGGATCCTTACCAAAGTTAGAAGAGTCCCCTAGTGTAAATAACACTCCAACACAGTAGGAAAAGAAAAAAACTCCAATGGCCTATTCAAATGCTATACATGGATTTCCATGTACTTCACTTATAAAAAAACATAAACTCTAATGAAGGCTTTCCATGTTTTTAATTATAAAAGAAATTCTAAATGGTAAATAGGTTAAATGTAATTACTTTATTTTAATAAATATTTTAAAAATAATATAATATTTTAAATACACAAGATCAAACTTCTCATATATTAAAAGAATATATGTAAATTTTGTTGAGTTTTATTTTATTAATACATAATATAAAGTATGATAAAATATTAATAATTTAGTTATTTTCAGGTAAATATATCTGGTTAAAAAGAAGCATTTGACATAGTGTTTTGAATGAGTTTCTTAGAATATATTAGAAGAGTTGAAATTTATTTTATAGTTGTGAGTTATTGTGTTAAAATATTATTGTCAAAGTTAATGAACAATAAGGCTTGGTCGAAAGAAATTAATTGTAATATAGGAGTTTAGCAAGGATGTCTCCTATCCCCTAACCTTCATGGCATATACATTAACAAGTTAGTGTTGGGTATGTGGTGTATTCTTTGCATGACGCACAAGGGTGAGGTCATAAGGGGGGGAGTGTGGTAGCCTCCCCTTGTTCAAGGGGTCGCAGTGGGGTGAAGCCCACTCAACTGAAGGGGTCTTTGTTGGGTTCAAAATTCCCCTTGCACAAGGGCTAATGGGAAATGCCTTACCTCCCCCCGTTAAAAAAATAAATGGGGGTTGTTTTTTGCATCTATTTTTGTTATTATTCACCACATAATTTTTGCTAAAATCGGTTTTGTGGTGCATGTTGTTTTTTCTCATGGTTTTGTAGTTTCAATTAATGAACTACAATTCTTTTATAATCCAAGAAAAATGGATAGGAAATTTATGGATGTCGTGGGACATACATATTGTATTGTAATACTATAAATGATATATATATTAAAAAGTCTACTTGGTTTTCTCTTTGGGTTTCCAAGATAAAATCCTTGTGTTAAAGTATGCATTTTCCATTACATCTTTTCTATTTTATTAAGAATATATTTGTAGCAATTGATTGTACAGGGTTAAAACCTACGGTTAGAGGGTTGTCCAAAAAAATTAGGTTGCATTGACATGAGTTTAGCTACTAGTAATCATCCTTCTTCTTTATGCTAATGATATTGTTCTTATTGTTAAGAGTCACTACAATCTCAACAAGCAATTAGAAATTCTCAAGATTTTTTCATGTAGTATAGATATGGTTATTAATAACACCAATTTAAACAAAGGTTATGATAATAAAATCTATAAAGGTCACTAAAACTAATTTCATGTGTGAAAACAACTTGGAGAAAGTGACTTGGAATAAATGTTCATCACAAGCTTAACTAGAACTAGATCATTAGAAAATGATAAAGGGATGGTGGACAGCGTATTATGGTCTTGAAAAAAATTGTAAATCAATAGACCCTTCACTTTGGGATAAGAGGAAACTCTTCTTTAAGATTATCATCACTCTTGTTATCTTATTTGGTTGTGAAGTTTGGGGTTGTAGCATCTCTATTGAATCATGGATAAAAATAGGGAAATTCCAAAATTATTTTATAACTTATAATCTTAAAATTAAAAAAATACACCCTATCCTATCCTCCACTTCAAAGAAATCATTTCCCACATTGAGAGGATGGCTATGACTATGTACCTAATGAAAAATAACAAGGTAAAAAACATGGACAACAAGAGGCTTCCTATCACTACTACATATAAGACTAAGTTTCAATGACATAGTCCAATGATATGGATCGTACTATCATAAATTACAAGAAAAATGTCATTTTTTTCAAAAAAATTGTGTAAAGTATCCATGTTCATCAGTATTCCAATTATTGATCTATAAGGCATCATTATTCTGATGATTGATCCATATGGCATCTGTCTTCCAATGCAAGCAATGTGAATGTTATGTGACCATTTGTTTGACTGCTTGTCTTTGACTTTGACTAGTCAACAAACGTCGAAATTTTGACAATCAATAAATATCGAAGTATCCTACATGTAATAAATGTTGCATCATATTTACTATACGTACAATAATTCTAAAATTAACTCATTTTGTTTAATATAATGCATATCAAGAAGAATGTGACAAAAACTTTATGGCAGATCATAAATGGTAGGAGGGGTAAAGAAAACATCCTCAAAATTTGTAATGACAATGTGGAAGCCAATCATGCAATGAGAAGTGGGATATGATCAAATAGTGATGGAGGCATAAACAACCTTCCATGGTTATTATCAAAGAAGTAAAGCAATGATCTAAAAGAGGTCATTCAAAGAATTAAATTTTCCACAAGATTTTCTTCAAACATAAATTATATATTAACAAAGAAAGGTGAATTTGGTGGAGTAAAAATACATGATTGGCATACCTTCATAATTCTAGGTCAGTTTATTCCATAATTTTTGTGGCATTGTAATAAAAAACAATTTTAATGTTCTTTTCTCCCAATGTTCTACTATCTTAGCATGTGTATATTACAATGTTTCAAAAACTATAGATACGGATCTATGTCAGTAATTTTAATTAAAAATATAATAACATTATAAATGAAATTTATAAATTTTATAGTTTATAAAAGTTTTAGAATATCTAACCTTAGAGGAGAATTTCAATTGGCACAAAGGTGTCAGGCACCACAAGTGGCCCACTTGCATGAGTGAAATGTCATTAAGAGGGCATTGCTTCATCAACTAAGTTGTAGCTATAGTATAAACTCTTCCATCAAATTCATCAAAGAGTTACACATAACCCTAACTAATTATTCGCTCCTTCAGAGGAACTGAACTTTGGGAGGTGGTATGACATACTGCCATTGAACAATGATTCCATGGGCAACAAATTATAAATTTAATTTTTAAAAATAAGTTAAAATTTTACCATAGTGAGAAAATTTGCCCACTAAATTTGCCTTTGTCTTTGTGTTTATAATTGATTATCCTAGTAGAAGGGTAGGGTCTGTCCTTTCTCAAGGCATGTAAAGATAATGATATTTTACCTTTCATAGCACCACCTTCAAGTGGTTTTGTTGGATCCTTTCAAGGATATGACTTGTAGAGTGACTAGTATTATTATGAGCAAAATCATAAGCATTCCTACACCACGATGATGGAAAACTATTAAGTGGCCATTCTAAACCTCCTAAAATGTGGTAGTGAGAATATGGGTGTCGATTAAGTACAAAGTTACATTGGAGACCTAAGCCTCCCACCCAAAATCATAAACAACTAGCAGGTAAACCTGCGATGAGATAACTCAACATACAAAAACCTGTGAATTCAACACATGTTTAAATAGTTGTAATTGTTAGTAGCCTAATTTTTTTTACTTCTTTAGGATATGCCCTATCCAATCCTTATTTTTCCCTTGGCCCTCCTTATCAAACACAATTAACCAGAAGGCATGGATGGACAAATATTCATATATATAATTCATGTAATGAATTGTTATTCATGGGTATATCATGCTACCCAACTAAATAAATTCTACATAAACCTTGTAGACAATTATTCATATATATAATTCATGTAATGAACTGTTAATCATGGGTATATCATGCTACCCAATTGGGTAAATTCTAGATAATCCCTATAGACATTCACCGATTAAGGCTATATGATTGCAATGTGCATTTATTCAGTCTAACAAGACAATTAGTTGCAAATATCATAGATGATATTATATTTTTCTTGGTGCATCTTATTCATTGTTGGTATCATTATGAGTGAAATCATAAACAATCATATATTGCGATAATGGAAAGCTCTATTTATGGTCATTTTGATAGGAAATTGGTTAAGCAAGGACAATTTAGATTTTCTTATTGGTGTGACAACATGTAATATAACATTTGACTTCATCTTGAATATATAAATTACAAGTTTTCTATTGGTTGCCTGTGTGTGAGATCAATATATTGAATCCCACAACGCTGCAAACCTATTGAATCTAGTCTACATGCAAACATTATGTTTCTATGATGTTTTTACATAGTTCCATGTCTTGGTTATAAATTAAAGTTTCTCTCAAAGTCATGAAGTTTATGTATTATATAGTTCATTGATTATGGATGTTTTGATTGTTTCCAGGCCTTGTTATGACATATAACATATGCGTTCATATTTTACAATGGTTCATACTCCATGATGTATCAAAATATTTCAGCCTCATGACTTTATAACATCACTTGGCACTATTAAACCTCACAATCTATATTTTGGTGGTTGTTATGGCTTAAACAAATCAAATATAACATTGTGTCTAAGGGTTTTTTGTGTAATCAAACTATCGTAAGGAAAATCTCAATATACAATGCGATGAAATAATACTTGAGAATGATAGATACATATGATGGGATTTTTTATGAATAAATTACGTGTTTTTTGTGATCACATGGATTACTTGTCCAAGTGGGAAAACGTAGGTCATAATACTTGATTACACTATTCATAATTGACATGTCTTAAACACTGTCGTTATATTTTTTCTCTGAGGGTCTATCATTACTGCTAGGTACAATTGGTACTCTGCACCAGGTGGTTATTTAGTAGCCTAGGGTTGCAATCCCACATTCCATTATCTTTATTTTTCCTTGCATGTCGTGTTGTAATTCTTAGGTTTTGTTCTATCGAATCCTGTCTAGCTCATTTTTACCTCCCTTGCAAACGAAATCACAGTTGATTTTTGTCAAATAGTCAATAATGCCTCCTATGGTTCAAACAAAGTTGATTAGGGGTGAAATTATTGAGTCTTGTGATGAATGTCTTGCTCTATTTCATAAGGGTGGTAGAAGGGGGAGGGATTCTCTCTAATCTTGAAGGAATAATTGTTGACAAGTATGCTTGGGGTCTGGGAAGGAAAGCCAACAATCAAGCAAAAGCTCATGGACTCTGATTAGGCCTTATTTTAGTTAAAAAAAGAGGAATCAAGGACATCTTAATAATGGGAGACTCCCTTTTTGTAATCTGACTATTGAGAATAGACTCCCTTCCAAGCTACAATGTGCTAAGTCCGTTACTTCATCAAACCAAAGGCATATTATGTTCCTTCTCTTCCTCGGATCACTTCCACATTCTAAGGACCCTCAATGCAAATGTAGACCAAATGGTCAATAAAGCAAGTTCTTTAGATGAAGGTAAAATTAACATAAATGGTAAGGTGGACCAAATCCATATCCCCTAATGTTATCTATAATTATCCATTATCCTTCCTCTTTGCATTATAGAACCCATCTCAATTTGAAATTTAGGAAAAATCTCACCTCACCGTCGAGTTTCCACTCGTCCACTCCCTCAACACCTTCTCCTCTTACAAAATCATTCAAGCATAAAGTTTAATAATGGTTCCATGATGGATCTATCATGTTGGATAGCTTGTGATGCCATCAGTAGGCTCAATGTGGAAACTCACAGGTTTCATACTCATGCAATCATGCTACTCCAAATCGCAGCGGCTCTGTTTAGGATCCACTTAAGGAAAAAATTGTTGTATTCAATGTGTTGCGGCATATCCAAGGTGATGCATTTAATATCTTAGGAAAGGATTAGACAAACGGTTCATATGAAGGCTAAAATTCATGAAGTAAGAGTCATTTCACACAACATAATGATGATGAATTTGTATTAGTAACCTGGTAATTTTGCAGAAGAAATCCATCCTCATATTTTCTTCTTGATGGGAGAATGGAATATTTGGGTATAAGTTTACATAGCTTGCTTCATTCTGGAGGCTTGGGAGGAGTTTGGGTCCAAGATGTTGAAAAAGTGGTGAAGTGTTACCAAGCTCAAAGGAGTTGAACCCTCTGGAAGGAAGAGGATTTTCTGCAACGCATTTCACTTCATGAATGCACCTTTATTGGGCTCTTCTAGTTTCAGCTCGCAAGTAACGCTAGTATCCCAATTATTTAAGAAAGCAAGGTGTTTGTGGTTGAGTGTTAATTTCCTCGCAACTACAGTTGTCACCCTTAGTTGTGGTAGAGTGCACCATCTTCCCTTTGGAGTGAGCAAATTTCCTCTTCAAAGAGCATTGGTTGTTATGGCATCGGGATCTTGGGGTTGTTGAAAGTAGCGCACTAGAAGTGATTCAAGAAGGGAATGTAAAAGGTTTAAATCAATGGGTGACCCATCAGATTCTAGCCCCTGGGCCCCTGATGCATGTGAGCACTGCAAAATGGAACTTGCAAATATAAGGGATGAGATATATGACCCACGGGTGATTCTCCTTCATGATAGCACCTCTTAGAGCAACACATTAGACACCATGGAGTGCAAATGTTGGAGGATTTCTCACTTAAAGGACGAAGTGGAGGCACTTCGCAATATCATGGAAAATATTCAGATTTAGCAGAATGAGCTAAATAGCCCCGTGGGAGAAGTGAAACTAAAAATTGATCTTAACCATCCAATGGACCCTCTAGATTAAGTTTGCTATCAAATGATTGGGTTTAAATGCTTATTTATTTTGTCTTAATTTTGTCATATCTATACTAATAGTAGAATAAGGGTACTTGTTCATCCTAAAGTTCTGGATGTAATCTAGACACTGATACAACCAACATATGATAGTCAAGAAGCTCAGAATTTCTTTTGCAATGTAAATCTCCTAGGATTTTGTCACGACTAGGTGAGGATTTAATGAAAAAATACTCATTCTAGTTGAAAAAAAAAATCTTGCTCTATTTCAGGAGGTTGGCTACTGGGATTTCATTCATATTTTCTAGGGTTACAATGATCAAGTGGTCAAGGATTTCACCTTGACTTTTAATGGAAAAAATGTCAGGGTTGGCGATGTAGATATACAGGTAGACACAGGCTTCATTACTCAAGTAGCTTGTCTCTCCATAGAAGGTGAGACTTAGTCAAAAAATTGTCCAGTGCATAACATGCCATGGAAATAGTTTATAGCTTCAAAGAAATGCTCGTATAATGTGAAAGGTATGTTGGTTAGGTTCCTTAAAAGAAAATGGTAGGATTTGTTACATTTTGTTACGCATTTTATCACTAGTGAAGGAAGATATTGTTTGTCTTTATGTATCATATACACATGTTAATGGTATTTCTCGGTTTCAAACTTAATATCCCATTCTATTTACATAAGAACCTTTCTAAAATGGAAAAATTCTACTAGAGTGAGTGTAATAATTCTAAGAAATCTATATTTCACCATAGTTTGATTTTCATTTTGGTAAAACACCATCTGGTCAAGTCTGGAGATACCTAGGACCTTTTCCTTCTCTAAAATGGCTTTGATAAATCCCATATTATCAAACAATAGGAATTTTCCCCGAGGGTTTCACCCAGTGTTCAAGGAATCAATTTGGCTCTATATGACTCTCATAGTATTGATGATTTTAGCCCTGATAAGCCATGCCATTCTGATGGGCCAGAATTATCTAATGATGATAGGGTTAGAACCCCTGATTTAGTTCATGTTCATATACCAGGAACTATGGAAAGAAAATCATGGATTCACCACATTCAACTAGAAATCAAATGTAGGGATGATGTTAAGATAAATTTATCAAACCATAATCTCCATTTTGAACCTACATAAGAAAAGTAAATTAGTCAGCCAGATGAAAATCCTCAATCTCAAGTAAAGAGTAAGAAATTAGAATGAAAAATCTACAAAGAAAGGTGCAATAAGGGTAAAATGTCCATGTTAACTAAGTATATGTTGATATGGAATCTCTTTCTGAGCCTCTGCTAAAGAAGAATAAACCTTAGTCTAGTGATAACTTGGATTCGTTGATAACAATGATTACACTCAAGATGGTGGCAGTAACTCCGATAAAAATCCCTGATGCAAGATTGGTGTTTATAAGTCTATACATGACATGTAATAGCATCAACAATATTTGATTATGGTACCTCATCTTGAACACCGGATTAACCAGGTTATACAGGAAAATAATCAGCTCATAATGCTTAATCAACTTAGGAATAATCCAAATGATGAGGACTTCAGGGTTTGAGAAGAAAGCATAGTCAATGAACACTCACATAATCATTAAATCACCTAAAGTCAAAGTGGTCATTACACTAGATTCACATGATCCAAATTTTGCTAAATAAATATTTTGTTAGTTTTATATTTTTAAGACCAAGGATTTTTTTTTTTAAAAACTGAAACAGTTAATGTATTTATAGATCAAAAATTGGGCTGTAGCCTAAACAACAGACATTACATGGGGACTTGAGTTCACAATTCCTTAATACACCTAACAATCTTCTCCTTCTGAATTTTGAGACTATCCATAGAGGTCCATGTGTTAACACAAAGTTCCATCATTTTAAAGCGAAATCAGGATAATAGGACTAAACAGAGAATGTGCAGGATCCATTGAATTTCATAAACCAACGGATAGGATCAAACCCTTGAGGAATATCGCATCGGTGAATGTTGTAAACAAAGGGGTGGCCTCAAGTCTTAAAATATTGCGATTTGCGATCCCCGAATAATCACATCGAAGAGATGCTATTGGCAACGTCGGACCTTAGACCTTGCCAATAAGCGATGCGATCAGAGGAGAAAATCACATCAGAATAAGTCAAGCAGAAATGCCTTAACCAATGGATAATTGAAATGCCGATTTTGAATTAAGGGGAGGGCTGATCAAGCGATGATCGCATCGGAGAAAATCTATCTGCGATGTTGGACCAAAGGCCTTGCCGATAAGCGATGTGATTAGAGGAACAAATTGCATCGGAACAAGTCAAGAGGAAAGGCCTTAACCAATGGACAGCCGAAATGCCGATTTACGATTAAGGGGAGGGTCGATCAAGCGATGCGTCGATAGTCGATGGGTCGGAGATCAGAGATCGGGGCAAATTTTGATCGGTGTAGCACTATTGGGCTATGGTATGGCAATCAACACGGGCTCTTTTGAGTTTTTTTTGAAAAATCTTTGTGTAAGACAATACCCCTCATTGGCTTTGGTATCTGCCTCCTTATTTGAGTTGTGGAGGATTTGAAAAAAGGAGGAGGTAAAAAAAACCAGCAGTCCCCACAACCTCTGGAGATTATTATTGAGAGCCAGATTGCTAAAGTGATCCTCAGAGTTTAATGTCTTTATCAATAGCTTTAAGTCCTCAAAGACCTGAAGAGCTTTGTGTCCATGCTCCTGTGCAATCTGGCAGCCTTTAAGAAGCCCAACAATTTTGGCCTGATTGTTTGTTGTCCTAGTCCCGAGCTGTAGCTATCTATTTGGGAGCCATCCTGAGAGTAGACCACTCCACCTGCACCAGAGATCCCTGGATTGCCTTTAGAGGTGCCATTGAAGAAAACAGTTACCTTTCCCTTCTTCCTCCACCAAGTTTTGAACTCTACATCCAGTGTTCTAATGCGCCAAGCAGGATTGAATGTGGGGCGAGCAGGTACGTTCTTACTATCCCTAATGAGAAGGGTTCCCAGCCAGTTTCGTTCTTTATTTATGAGGGTATTGTCTAACTTGTTGGAGTAATTTCCTAGAGCTTCCATCAAGGACGCCTTAGCTCTAGCGACCACTGTCAAGAGAGAGGATGTTACATTATTGAATATCCAGTTATTTCGGGTGAACCAGAGCTTCTAGCAAATGAACTTGGGAATGGAGTGTCAGATCCGATTCCACAGTGATTTTGCACTAAGAGTCCTAGGGTACCTTGCAGTCCAGGTGGAGAAGAGATCCACGACTGTGCACTGAAGAGGAGCGGGTGTGATGAGTTCGTGAAGGACAAGAGCCCATACCAATTGGGAAAAGGCGCAACTTACAAAGAGGTGGTCCACGTTTTCAGATGCTGATCTACACAAAATGCACCAATGCAACCCTATAATGCCTCTATGGGCAAGATTTTCACCTGTCAACACTTTCCTGTGAATTAACAGCCAAGTGAAAAAATTCACCTTGGGGATGCAAGATGCGTCCCACGTGCGCTGCCAGATGAAGGGTTGAGAACTTCATTTTGCGTGGATTACAGGGCTGCAAAGCCAAGTGCAGAGGTATAGATGCCTACTTTCCCCCATCTCCAGAGATCCGATGCTTGTAAGTTAACAGGTGCTGAGCCCTTCATCTTGTCCAAGAGAAGGTGCTTTTGGTGAAGTAAATGTACGGCAGGTTGGGGAAGACCCAGTCCTCCCAATTCCCCTATCTACCCCAAGCAGAAATGTCGGCAAGGCTATGCAAGCTGAGATGGGAGAGCCAATCATGAAGGTCAGTTAAATCCACTGTATTTTTAAGGGGGGAATTGCCCATGATTTTATCTTGCCATATCGAAATATTTGCTCCATTTCCAGACACCCTGTAAATCTTGTTTTGGAAGGTGGCAAGCCCTTTTCTGCACAGGTTCTAAAGTGGCATGCCTTTGGGAACACTGTCTGCTTGGAGGTTTCTCAATGAAATGCCTTTGAAGTATTTATTCTGAAGTAATTGACTGACTGGATGGTGTTTGTTGGAGTAGAGCTGCCAAAGAATTTTTCCACCTAAGGCAATCTTGGCCAAGCTAGGGTCTCTAATCTGGAGACTTCCTTCCAGCTTTGGCCTTTTCACTGTGTCCCAACTAACTAAGTGAAATTTCCTCTCGTTCCCTTTGCCTCCCTGCCATAGGAAGTTTATGAGCAGCTGCGAAATGTGATCCATGATTGTCTTTGGAGCCAGGAGGAAGGCGGCCTGATAGATAGGGAGAGAGGAAAGGACATACTTTATGAGGATTAACTTGCCAGCATAGTTGAGCCACTACCCACCCCAAGTCGCTATCTTGGTTTTGATCTTGCTGATGGCTTCAGTCAAGAGTGAGGCTCGGTTAACCCCCAGGGTTAAAGGTAGTCCTAGGTATTGTATTTTGTCCCAGGAGGCATAGCCCGAAAAGTCCAGGATTCTAGCAATTTGAAGGGTGGTTTACTCCTCTGTATTCCAACTGTACACTGCACTTTTTCTTTTATTAATAAGAGCTCCTGAAATGATATAGAAGCTTTGCAGGATCCCATTGAATTCCTTTGCTATTCATGTGGAAGCTCCCCCCAACTGTAGAGAATCATCTGTGAATAAGGCATGATTGATTGGTTCAATTCCATTTGTCGGTCAAATGCCGGGGAGAGTACCTTTGTTTCCTTCTGCTATTAGTTTCCTGCTCAAGGTGCCTGCCATTATTATGTACAGAAAGGGAGATAGTAGGCATCCTTGCCTTATCCCCCTTGAAGCTTGGAAATAAGAGGTAGGTCGTCCATTTACCAGTGGGGCGATCTAAGGTTGTCAGTACAGGCCTTGATCAGGTTCACAAAAGTTGGGCTGAATCCAAAGGAGAGAAGAACTTTGTAAAGAAATGATAGTTTAACCCGATCAAAGGCATTGGTCATATCCAACTTGATCAACATCCCTTACTCCTTCCTCTGGTGACTGGAATGCATGGATTCCTGTACAAGCATCACATTATCCAGAATATGTCTTCCTGCTACGAACCTTCCTTGACTGGGAGAAATAAGCTTACTTAGCAGGGATTTATTATGTTTGCGAGCAATTTAGCAAGAATTTTGTAAGAGGCATTACAAAACGAAATGGGTCTAAATCTATCAAAGGTAGCCAGATTCACTTCTTTGGGTATTAAGGCAAGAATGGTGGATTTGGTGTTGCCTCCCACTTTTGCCTTTTTTTTGAAAAGCCTTTGCCATTCTTAGAAGGTTAGCTTTGATGATTGTCCAACAAGATTTGTAGAAATTTGCTGAGAAACCATCGGGGCCTGGGGCTTTGTCGGGCTCCATGTCCCAAATTACATTATTGATTTCCTCCTCAGTGAAGGGCTCCATAAGATTTGAGTTATTCTCCTCATTAACCAAGGAAGGGATTTGGGAGAGGAAGTCATTGGAGATCGCCTCATCTCCTGTTCCATCCTCTGCATATAACCGCTGAAAGTGAGTTTCAACAGCCTCTTTAGCTTGGGCAAAACCTTTGGCGACTGTCCCATCTGCTGAGGTGATTTATGAAATGTGATTCCGGGAGAGGCGGGCTATGAACTGCCGGTGGAAGAAGGTTGTGTTTCGATCACCAGCTTTCAACCATAGGCTACAGGACTTAAGCCACCAAAATTTTCTTCATTTCTGAAGGAGCTGAAAGAAGCAAGTTGGGAAACTTGTTCTTTCTCCAATTCTTGCATGGTTATGTCTTTGCCCTCCATCTCAACCTGTAATTCTGCTAACTGTTGGACAACTTCTTTTCTATATGTGGTGAAGGTGTTGGGAGGCGTTTTGACCCACTCTTTTAGAGATGCTTTGGTTTCTTTCAATTTTTTCTCCCAAACATAACTGGGTGACCCAGTAACCATGATGGACCAAGCCTTGGCAACAACTTCCATAAACCCATCTTGCTCTATCCACAAAGGGCTGAAGCGGAACGGTATAGGCCTCAGGTTTTCTTCCTCATCCAGTTGTAAGAGGATGGGTTTATGGTCCGAGGTGAGCTTTGGTAGGATTCTCGATGACACTATTCTCTTATCCATCAAAAGAGTGCTCTGCACTAGGAATCTGTCGAGCCGGAAGGAGATATGGGCTACCCCTATTCTGTTGTTGGTCCAAGCATATAACCCCTTCTTGGGTTTAAGATCAAGAAGATCCCACTGCTGAATTATGTCCTCCACAAGGGGAAGCATTGGATCTCTGCTATTGTTACCCCCTCTTTTTTCTTTTAGTTCAAGAATGATGTTTAGATCTCCTGCGATTACAATGTTCATGGGAGAATAGTTGTCTACAAAATCAAGAAGTGTTTACCAACACTCCTTTTTCTCAAGGTAAAGAACAAGAACATAAATATTAAACAGGGCGAAAGTGAGCTTACTTGCTTTATGTTGGAGCTCGGTGTAAATCCAATGTTGAGTCTCGAAGGAGTTTTCCAGCTGGAACAATTCCTCCATCTAGACCGTGGCAAGTCCTCTTGAGGTGCCCCTTGCACTTACAACCTTCCCTGCTTTGGTCTTCCAATTCGTTCTGCTTGAATCTAGAAGGGCTTCCTCTTCGATTTTTGTCTCTTGGAGCATGAGGATCTCTGGGGATTCTATTTTCATGAGATCTTTAATAGCTGAGCCTTCGTGGGGTTCCCTAAGCCTCTACAGTTCCAAGAGACTATACACATTATTTAATTGGGGTAGTGGAGGAAAGGCCTCACTTTGGTGGTCGTGCTCTGGTATTTCGACCAATGGACATTTCTAGAGTGGACTAGCTTCCTTGCATTTTTTGCCCCTCTGCTTCTTCCTCTCTTGCTTCCTTGAGGGATTTCCTCCCTGCCCGCTTCAAGGGCCTTTCAAATGTCTCATCTTCCGATGAGCCTGTCAATTCCGAGGGCTTCTTTCTTGTCATGTCTGCATAAGAGGGTGGCGAAGAGCCTCTTTTTGGGGAGTCGGTTTAAGCAGGGGGAACCCCTGCGTTTCCTTCTTCGTTTAATGAGGGATTGACCTGTTGTTCCGCGTCACTTGCTATAACAGGGGATTCTTCCTGTGTGTTGAGAGTTGCAAAGGAATTTGAGGGAAGATCTGTTCTAGGGGGTGCTGCCCCCTCAAGTTGTAGCTCTGTGGATGGCACAAAGGGTCCCGCTTGAGCCCCTTTTCCTCTCGGCTTTCTGGGCTGTTTTGATGAGGTCGTCCTCTGCATTGTTGTCCATTAATCTCCTTTCATCTTCTCTGCTTATTCCTCAATTTTCTTTTTACAGTTTCTTGCAAAGTGCTCGTATCCATGGCAATGGTTGCACTTGAAAGGTAGTTGCTCGTAATCCAATTCTTGCACGTGAGACCATTCTGGCACTGTTAGTTTTATGGCTTATGGAAGACTAACTTCTAGATCAACCTCGAAACATTTTCTGGCATAGGATTATTGTCCCTTCCTGTCTGCTCTGCCAATGTATTTTCCAAGGGTGTTTCCGATGGATTCTGAAGATTTCGGACTCCAACAGTGCAAGGGTAAATGAGGTTAAGACCAAGGATTTTGAAGGTATGTTTTATAATGGTTTGTAGATTTCTCTGGTGTGATTTTTTAGAAGCTGAATTCGGATATTCCACAGTTTTCATCTTTAATTTGTCGATGTTTCGAGCCTAGACCAAGACTCATCATCAGGACTGATTTACAAAAAAGAGAGACAGTAGCAATAAATATGGTTATGGTTGTGTGAGATATCAAGTTTGTAAGCCGACCATCTAAATGATTTGAATTTGAATTCATTTTTATTATTTAATTTGTATTAATATTCTTATTAATTTTTAATGATATATTACAAAGTTCTTTTAATTTTATTTATTTTACATGAATATAATTATTTTAGTTTTTAATTAATTACTTAAATTAAATGCTATTGGTTTTGGTTTTTCAATTAAATATATATCTTTTGATAAATTACCTAACTTAGGTTGGTTTTTCAATTAAATATATATCTTTTGATAAATTACCTAACTTAGGTTGGTTTTTCAATTAAATATATATCTTTTAATAAATTACCTAACTTAGGTTGGGTTTTCAATTAAATATATATCTTTTGATAAATTACCTAGCTTAGGTTTTTTAAGTGAGAGATATTTATTGTTTTTCTTTTTATTTGTTTTTTGTTTTAGTGAATTGTTTATATAATAAGTTTTTTATTAATTTTTATTTAATTTAATTTAATTTTATATTTAAATTAATTTGTTAATTATAAAGTTCACTGCAGAACAAAGATTTTGTTGAACGACTTTTCAATAATAAATATTGATTATTGATACCACTTCCTTAATTCATAAACTTTTTATCCGAATATGTTGGATGTTGGTATCGATGTGCATGAAATTAATTACCATTGATATGATACATCTATTCCAAATCTCATACGGATATTGTTTTAGTTAATCATGTTAATTTCTTTCAAACAATTATGATTCGATTGGGAGGTCATGACAGTAAATTCTATTTTGATTTTGAAGATTTAGTTTAGAATATTGTGGGGGCTTACCATTATGTATATAAGCCTTCAATTTTTAAAGGAAAAAAAAGCCAGAAAAATGTTAGAAATTTTTTAGTGACTATGGAACTTGCTATACTCTGATATTTGTAAGTGTTTGGGTTTGAACTATTTCAAGTGATTAGCACTTATATACGTGGTATTTTAATTTCCATGGTTATTTTTATTTTACATCTTCTAATTTTTTTATAATGTTGTATTGGAAAATTCTAAGGAAACAACATTGTTTTTCCATAACATTGATATGATGAAAGATTATATGAATACAAAAATGTCACAGTATGATTATTAGTTCAGTCCAAATGGATGAAATATACTCAAACAATCCAAATCCCTAGAAATAGTTCATATAAACTCAGACCTGAGAAATGTACAAATTGATGATGCCCATATGTGTGTGTGAGAGAGATTGCATTGACCTTCTAATGTTCATGTCTTAAAGGGTATTGACAATTTGTACATTACTCGGTTTGGGTTTCTATGAACTATTTCTAGGGATTTGGATTTCCTGAGTATGTTGCTTCTATATGGACTGAACTAAGACCCACATTATTACATTTTCCATATTTATATAATATTTCATCGTTTGTCTATTGAACTATTTCGGGATTTAAGTGCTGGAGGGTTAATTGTCTTACATGAATTGTTATATTTATTTAGTTTTCTTGCCTTAGTCGAGAATAGTAGTAGATAATATTAGATAATTTTAGAAATATGCATTCATATTAATTATTGATGTGAAACAAGAAGACAAGTTCAAATTAATTTGTATTTGT
The DNA here is from genome assembly GCA_000404065.3 of Pinus taeda. NCBI lineage: Eukaryota > Viridiplantae > Streptophyta > Pinopsida > Pinales > Pinaceae > Pinus > Pinus taeda. The sequence continues at coordinate 3,212 of APFE030516240.1, read as the reverse complement.
TTAAGAGATAAGAGGCTTGCATTATTTTAGTTTTTTTACTTTTATATATCACATTAAGAAGTTATTGATATTCTAAATTAAGCAGTTTAGGTATTTATCTAGGATTAGGTAGATTCAATCCATTGATTAAGGATCGAATTGTTGGATGTAAAGTATTTATGTAAGTTTTGAACTATTGTAAGTGGATTTCGCTGATTTGGCTATAGAGAATGAGACTGTAAAAGAAATGAAATATCTTTATATCTCTGTGTATTCTATGCATGAAAGGTTAAATCCCAGAGGTTGAATTCCTTCGAAATATTCCTGTGTATTGTTGAATTCCAAGTTGGCCTATAAAATTAGAATTTTGTATGATCTGGTGTTATCGTGTTTAATTCCTCATTCACTGTGTATTAAGCTAAATCGAATGTGTTCGAGCCACAAATCTTTAGTCAGCTAAGCACGAATACCAAAGAGAAGAGCTAAACCAGACAGAAGCACTAAAATCATAGAGGAAGGAAAAAAGTTTGTTAAATTCACGAGGGAACCCGAAGAAGCCTAGAACCATCCGATCGACAAAACTGTTAGATCTACGGTAGTCATGTGCAAACAAGTGCCAGAGTTAAACAAAGGAGTAAAGCGGTCTTCATAGGCGAAAGCTGTTTTCGCACGGGCTCAAGGAGGTAAGCGGTATTTTGGGATAGTCACGCAATTCCATTTAGGAGCTGACATGTAGCACGGAGAAACTGCTTTCTCGCGTGCTCTCGACTTGATAAACATTGGCAAGAATTCCATGCGATATTAAGCGTCAACTGTTGGATCAAGCGGGCTTGATCAACGGTAGAGGATCACCTAGCTAGTTTGCAAGCGGGGAAAGTGCAAACCGTCGGATTGAAGAAAGAGGATCAACGATGGAGAACTAACGCGATAAAGGTTGAGAGAAAGGTGGATGCGAGAAGTTTATGAACAACAATGTTGTTTTCCTTTCGGTTCCGGAGAAAGTGAAGTTCTGCTAAATTTCAGCTAATTTTAGCAATTTTGTTGTTTTAGTAGAATATCTAAGTTTGGAGGCAGATGACTGAAACTGAAAAGGAAATTGAAGAAGAACTTCCACTTGCACTTGAGGAAATTATTTCTGGATTTGAACGATTATCCCTTACACTTGCACCCAGACCACCATTTTCGTATCAGAGCAGCCTACTGACATTGAATAAGATCTCAAGGATCAGAAAAAGAAATCCAACATGGCTATCAGAGTTGGAGGAAGAGGTGGTAGTCAAAGGAGAGGAAGACCAGTTGCAAATGCTGAAGTGTTGGAAGCTATGCAATAGATGCAAGCTAGATTAGAAGCAATGGAAATGAGAAGAGATGAAGACGCTGTTGATGTCAGTGAGCTTGAAGTTGGAGCTGCAGAAGAAGAGGAACTTGTAGATGTAACTCCTGAAATGAGATTTTTTTAAGTTAGTATTGAGATCCACATCTAAACCCAGACTTGAAGTTTCAATTTATACAGGACGTTTAAGCCTTGAGGAATTGATAGACTGGATTAATGACATGGAGAAACTCTTTGATTATGAAGAAATGGAAGAAGGAAAGAAAGTGAAGTTTGCTATCACAAAATTGAAAGGACATGCAACACTTTGGTGGGATGGAGTGTAGGCAGAAAGAAGAAGACTTGGTAAACAACCTATTAAAAATTGGAACAAGATGGTGGCAAAGTTGAAAGGTAAGTTTTTTCCAAGTGATTATCAGTGGACATTATTTAGATAGATGCAAAATCTTAGACAGAGGTCTATGACAGTAAAGGAATACACAGAGGAATTCTACAAAGTGAGCATAAGAGCAAGAAAAATCCAAGATACAGATGAGAAGGTTGCAAGATATGTAAATGGTCTCAGAATGGAGATCCAAGATGAGATAAGTGTACTATCTCCTAAAACAATAGAAGAGGCTTATCAGATGTATTGAAGGCTGCAGAAAAACTCATGAGGAAGAAATCTGCCAAAAATAGAGTTACTTTCTGAGGAAGGGGAAGTCAAGGTGGTAGAGGAAGGTCTACAACACCTAGAGATGGAGCTAGCAGCAACTCAAGTCAGCATGCACCCACAGGAGGTGATGCAAGTGGCATAGGGAGTTTTTCTAGAGGAAGAGGAGGCAGAGGCAGAGGAAGAGAAGTTAGATGTTACAGATGTAACGAGCTGGGACACAGAGCCTATGAGTGCCAAGAAAACATAGGAATAAATCATAGGAATGGAATTGTTGCTAAGACTGAAGAGGAAGAAACAAAGGTAATAGAAGAAGAAAATGCACCAGAGAAAGGGGAATATTTGGTAGTTAACAAAGTTTTGTTAAAGCCAGCTAAGGAAATTGTTGAACTAGCGTAGAGAAAGACCTTGTTCAGGACTGTGTACAAGGTTTAAGGGAAATTTTGTTAGATGATAATTGATAGTGGTAGTACAGATAATTTGGTCTTCATAGAAGTGGTGGAGAAGTTGAAATTGAAGACAAAGAAACACCCAACACCTTACAAGGTGTCATGGCTTCAAAAGGGATATCAGTTGATAGTGAATGAGTAGTGTGAAGTGGAGTTGCAGTTGGGCAAATACATATACAAAATGCTGCGTGATGTGATGTTTACGGATGTGTGTCACATATTGCTGGTAAGACCTTAGCAGTATGAAAGAGGAGCTATTCATGAAGGAAAGAGGAACACATACAAATTTAGTAAAGATGGTGTCAATGATACATTGTTGCCTATGGAAGAAGAGGATGCATCAAGGAAACTTGATCCAAAGACCTTATTGTTGAGTGGAAAGGAGTACTTGTAGTAGATTGAAGAGGATGAGTAAATTTTGCATTGATTTGCAAACCCAAGGTAATAATTACTTCCACAAAAATTTCTGAATTGCCAATTGAAATTCAAGAGATGCTGGATAGTTATTGTGATATCATTGTAGATGATTTGCCTGATGAGTTACCACCCATTAGAAAAATCAGTCATCATATAGATTTGATTCCAGGAAAAAATCTACCTAATAAAGCAGCTTACAGGATGACTCCCACAGAGAATGAATAAATCAGGAAACAGGTTCAGGAATTATTAGATAAGAGACTGGTTAGAGAGAGTTTGAGTCCTTGCACAGTGCCAACATTGTTGAGCCCAAAGAAAGATGGAGGCTCGAGAATGTGCATTGATTCAAGAGCAATCAATAAGATAACAATCAGGTATAGAT
>APFE030516238.1:0-41725 GCA_000404065.3 Pinus taeda | reverse complement strand
TTGATCAATGAAGGAAAACTGGTGTTGAAACACTGAAAAACATTGCTGGAGTTGGTCCTCGTGTAAGAGTGAATGTGTGCTACTGTGGCGTTCTATTTCAGTTGCAAAACAAGCATATATTGCTATTATATGACTGGTGTGTACGATAGGATAATGCCACATAAGTACATCGTATTTTGCTGCCATAAGTCTGTATTTCCTATGTTCTCAATCGTGTAAGCATTTCCTCTACCATAACTGCAAGATTGTAAGCCTATTCTTCATTGTTCAAGATTCCTGGTATAGTCCCCAGATGAATTGTTACTAGAATTTTCTATTGCATACAGCTGCTTTTGGGGTTTGCTGCATTTCTTACGTGTATTTATAGGCTCAGGATATATTCCATGCAGATTCTTTTGCTTGCTGAATTTTGTTTGGTCAAGTATGGATGTACAAGGTAGCATTATTTTTTTAGTTGGGGGTGGGATTTTTCAGTTTTCAGATGGCTGATATATAATAAAAGTTAGCTTATTGTTCATTGACATGTTTTTGTGCCTTTAAGTTTTTTTAAATGCATGATTTAAACAGCAAATCAACCTGTGTGTAAATCCATTATTGATTTGAGGGCAGGGTTCCTGAGAATGTGAAGCACCACCTTCCATAGTTTTTGGGTTCAATCTCATGGACACTAAATCCTGCCATGATTTTATGAACCTATGAGAAAGCTTGGAAACCCTAAATAAGTGGTGTGTTATACAGCTTTTATATTGCAGGTCAGGAATTGGATGTGAAGAGTTGTCATGAAAGCTTTCTGTATGTGCATTGAGGTTGAATTTCCTTGATTGTCATCTTTCCAAGGAATGCAAAATCCCAACTTAGCTTTCATCCACACATCCTTTGTAAATGGAATATGCATGCAGCTAAATATATTCTAGGTATTTTCACAATCAAGTAGAGGCACACAGCAAGTGCTCTTTCATGGGAATATGTTGACCTGTAATGGTGCACTCGCACAGCAGATGAATTAGATGATTTGTGTTGGCTTCATACTTTAGTCTGTTAAGCTTTCTGGTTGACTAAATTCCCTGGTTTTTAAAGTAGCATTTGTCCTCCTTTAAAAGTTCTGACATAATGTATTTGGAAAAAATACTTATCAAACCTGCTATGACCGATATTATCTGAACTGGACTGGTCATCTAACCGGTTGATCCCAGAAACCGGAACCTGACAAAAACTGGAAACAAAACCAGACCACATAATTGGTTGACCACAAATACATAAAATATTCATATTTTGAAAAAAAAATCATGTGCATCCATGTGAATCCAAACTATTATCCACTAACGTGCAAAGTTTCTCATGTATATAGCAAGGGCGCATATAACCAAAATAGCACTGGGTGCAATCAATATCTGAACCAGAATATTTCAAAAGAGGTTCTAAATGGTTTAGTGTTTTACTTCTTTATATATATGTGTATTAAATTAAATTGAATTTTTCCTTTTAAATTTAAGTCTAAGTGGTCACTGTTGTGGGCTGTATGGCTCTGGAAGGAACTGACTCGTTTTAACATTTATGGTCAGTTCCATATGGAACCAGGCGGTTTGGTATTGAAACAGTGTTTATCGGTTTAGAACATTCAATCGGATTGATATGGCCTTGGAACTGGTTGGACTGGCTGGTTTTGCAAGAACTCTTCCGGTACAACCAGAACCAATCTGATTTTGATAAATTGGCTATGATGGCTTATGCAGAGTGGTTCTATGTGAACTCAGAATATTTGGATCTTTTTGTCATGATTACTCTGCCCTCTTGATCCCCAAATGTTGTTGTTGCTAAGAACTCAATCTTAGTGGCTTTTGGATCTTATTAAAGGTGGTGTTGATATTGTTACATGTCATCTATGTGGTTCTGTAGTTACTGAGCAAAATTGCCAAATATGGATGACATTTATTTTGGGAAAAGTACATGTACATGTACCTAATGCACCTTTCTTGATGTTTCTATTTTCTTTTTGTTCTGTAGGAACTCTATATGGCAAATGTTCCTCAAATGTGGAGATTCCATCATGGTAGATGTCTAGAGGACAAGGAGGGGCTAGTCCATGTCAGACTTGTTTTCTGAGGTAAAGAAGCATGAAATGCTATCAAACATCAGCGTAGGTTATATGGATTGAATAAATTCAGAAGCCACGCTGTTAGAGAAGAATACCTTAGTTTTTGATTGTGGGGTTTCTTGACCAGTTTAGGTGTTGGGGAGGCTACTCCTTGACCCATAGGCTAATCTTGGTATGTAACGATATTTCTCATCTAAAGAACTAAGGTTATTTGAATTCATTAGAAAAATTTATGGAATTTCATTCCACTGCTGAGGGGGCCTAGTTGGATTGGTTAGTGGTGGGGAGATGCGACATCCTACACCATTTTTTTTTGGAGGGGTTATGGTGGACAACTCCCCTCAATCAAGAGGAAATTAAATGAAGTTGTTGAAGAGGAATTGACTTAGGGGAGTTGATGCCCTCAAAATAGCCCTTTCAATGAAGGGTTGTCGGCTAGGGCAGCTAATCTCAAGCATCTCTTAAAAGTGGATGAGATTTATGGTGCCAAGGGGGTTTAGTTGTGAGCTAGGCTTTGTTGTTAAGACGTATTACAATTAACACAAGATATTTTCAAAGCTCTAGTCTCAAAGGAAGCCGTGGAAAAAAATCTTGGCCATTAAAATGTCTATGGTTTGGCTCAAGGAAGGCTTAGCAAGAGGAGGACATCGACAAAGAGTTTGCATTTCATTTTTGAATGGTCTTTCAATCCTAGGGCTTAACGAGAGGATATAGGATGGCCATGTAAGCTTGCATTGATGTAGTCTTATAAGATCTTTTTTTAGAAGCACAAACAATGTTGTGTGAGTAGTTGTTGACTTTAGATGAATTGATAACCTTTTTGTTGGATATGATTGATAACAAATTACTTGTTAGATGACTTCCCGTGAAATTTCTATAAGGTGACTTGGTACTTTGTTAGTTTGGCTTTATTACAGGCATACAAATTAGTTGTTAGGAATCAATCATTGGGAGATACCATCAACAAAGAATTTATTTATTTTATTTGAAAGATTGGTGACCATAAGCTTATCACCAATGGAGACCTATTACCCTGTTGAGAGTGACTCTTGTGTCTCATCCAAGATTTTGGCCAAAGCATTGGCTCTTAAGGTAAATCATATTATATTATTAGGTTAAAGATTGTACGTAGAGAAAACTATCTTTAATCATCAATAGGCATTTTATTTTGGATAATATCATAATTATGTGGATAGGTAGAGTGGGCTAGAGATTTTGGCATTGATACCCTCTTCATTAGAATTGATTTTGTGAAGGATTACAAGAGAGTAAAGTGGCTCTTTATTCGAACCATGCTCGAAGCCCTTGGTTTTGAGCCTTTTTTGTGCTCGTCTTTTTCCTATGGCATGTTTAATAGCTGACAAGGTTGTTGCTTGAGTAGTCGCGACCTAGGGGCATCTAAGTCGTCAAATCACTTGAGGATCATACCTAGCCTAGGCCACACCAACCCTTAATATGGCTAGATTTTTGCCGACATAATTTCGAACCAATGACCTTTTCACCATGGAGTGCTTGAATAGAACACCTTGGCTTTGTCTATTCTACGCCTCTTGGGCATATTAGACATGTTGCATTAGTTAGGATTGGGCTTCATTTTATAAGAGTTGTTTGCACTGTTACTTTTTAGAGGCTTTTTGTGTGTTGGCGCTGAATGGTACATTATTAAATCACATCATTTTTCATTGCTCCATTAAACAAGGTTGCTTCTTGGCCAATTACACACATGTTTTGGTAGTGGTGGATGCATTTGGATATCTTCTTGAAGCAACTAATGCGCATGGTTGTATTTATTATGGGGATAGGGAAGTGATCAACAATCAATTTGCTAATGGATTTCGCTTTTAGTGTGCCTAAACCTTGATTTGGTGCAATCCACATTGTCTTGTATTGATTATATTTTGTATAGCCCTAAGTGCAATCACTAGTGACAACAAATTTGAGTTTTGTTTTGTTGGTGCTGAAGACCCTTCAGATTGGATTCTTCAAACTCAGAAACATATTTGGTCCAGGGTAATTGTGAGGTATCCAGGAATTCCACTGGGAATCGGAGTTTCTTCCTCTTCCATTCAAGAAAGATGGTCAATAAGGTTGTAGTTTAAGCTTCAATTGTGGCAATTTAAAGATCTTCCATTTGAAGGTAAGTTAATTGTTGTTTCCAAGGTTTTCCACTCACATATTTAATGTTTTTTGTTGGTTTTCGAACCTCATGCAGGAGCATTCAGCTCAACATTATCATTGTATTCTAGTAGACATAGGGGGTCTTGTGTTTCAAGGAAGTTGGTTTCCTAAGTATTGAATTAATGTAATTATTTAATGTTTTGAGTGATTTTAATGAGAATAGGGATTAATTGAATATTGTGAGGCATAATTGTAAATGTTCTCAAATGTAGGAGAACATGAGAGGTTTAGGATAGTTGAGTGATGAGAGGATTGAGAATTGATTGTAAATCTTAGATTAGGAGTCAATTCATGATTTTGTGGATTTGAGAGAATCCTTAAGGATGAGGAAGAGATTTTAGGATTTTGTTGAGGAATCTATGGATCTAAACCAGAAATTGGTTTTAGAATCCCTTTGTATAAATGCAAGCCAAAAAGGCATAGACAGAGGTTGGAGAGGTTGAATAGGTAAATAGATAGCAGATTAGAGTGTTTGTAAGCCTACGGGCAGATAATGAACAATGGCCATTAAATTAGAAGATCAGGCTTAGGAGAGATAGAGTGACTCATTATGTAATTGTTGTTGATATATATATATATATATATATGCACAGAGATTAAATTCCAATATATAAGTGTGTTATCGGATATCAATTAGTGGATGAATGAATGAGTTAGGATGTTCTGTGTAGCAGATGTGTGCAGGCGAATACACAGAGGAAACGAAATGCAGTGGAAAGGAATGGGTCGTTGAATCCATTCGAAGACCAAATAATGTTTGGAGGAGCGGAATTTCGAGATCCCAGAAGAAAGCCGAAACCCACGGGAAACACCGAAAAGTGGTGTTAAAACCAAGTAAAGAGATAATCAAGAAGTGAAGAAATGATATACGGTAGCCGTCGGATCTTGAAGATCAACGGCTAGGATTAAGTCACAAATTAATTCGCGAGGAAGGTGGTTTTGTAACAGTGAAAGCGGATTTTGGACGACATCAAACTTGTAAGTGGTATTGAAGGGCGGGCGCCGATTCCACTCATCAAACGACATGTGGCAGCGGGGAGGAGAGAGGAAACCACTTATCGGACGATTAATCCTCGTGCATGTTGCCCGGTTGAAATCTTTGTGAGCCGTTAGATCTGGCGCGAGTAAATGGACGACGAAGGATCAACAATTAATTTCGTTGATCGGGAGTAATGTCAACCATTGGATCGGAGGATACAACGGACGATTGAGATGTAATCGCATATCGCAAGGGTAGGAGGTGAAGGATGCTGTGATGGCCGATAGCAATAATCGCTGATCGGAGGTCAGTGTTTCGGAGATCGGAGCAACAAGGCGGAAGGGCTTGGTATTAATGGACCTGACGAATATTATGGTTGTGGGTATATAAATTTTGAAGTTCGGCTTATATGGTGTGCAATGGAATTTTAATGTATTCCCTTTGTATTCGGTAAAGTATTGTGCCCCAGTCTTTTAATATAAAATGGTGGTTTAATTGTTCCGATAGTCGCATATCAAAGTCGGAGGCGTGACAGAGCATATATGTGGTAAGACTGTGGGTAACTGCGATGGCCGATTGCGATAAAGGCGTTTATTGGTGGAAAAAGGTATGTTTGTGCATGTTTTTATGTGTATTCTCTTATAAGAGAATTACAAAGGTTGAAGCGCGATAGAAGGAAAATGTGGGCTTTGGTTATATATGCGGCTTATGGTTATAACCTAAGGTTTAATGAGGGTTAGAGGGGTGTATGAGTCTCGATAGTTAAAGGAACGAAGGTTTATAAGGGTTAATAAGTCCCGATAGGAAGGGTTTAAAAGCAGGCTTTAAATAAAGTCACATACGAAGGATAAGGGGTGATTTATGTCCGATAGATGCATATTGAATGGAGAACTAGACTATGTTGGGGTTTAATAAACCATGAAGCATAGGAACTGATGGACCTTAGTGAATGAAGAGTTAACTTGGCAGAGAGTTAAAACTCCTGGGACAGACAAGATATGTGCATAATCCATGCATACTGTGGGTAAAGCAAGGCTAACCCTGCATCAGAACCAAACTCATTTTGTTAAATTGAAGAAGATCTTAAGGTCCTTTTTTGGGGCCAAGTGTTTTGGGGAGAGGGGCTTCCTAAGGTTCCTAGGCATTTATGCATTTGCTGCCATAGCCAGAATGTTGCTTGGGGCTGATTCACATTTCCACACAAGGGAAGCTCTTGGTGATAAGTTGGTAGTTCGTTGTATCAAGGGTGATGCCCCATGGAAGATTCTACTTATCCACAGGATGATGTAGGCTAATCACATTTACAAAGTGTAGGGCCAATTTGCTTTATGTGATATTATTGGTGGTCCACATTTTTTAAGATCTAGGGGTCAATGTTTCTAAGGATTATTTGGGAAAGCTTGAAGATCTGTTGCAAAATGACTTTCCTTATTTTAGGCAACAAAAGGGGTTTGGACTGCCCTTTTTGTCCTAGCATGGGTTGGAAGCTTCAAGGTTAATGGATTGTGAAATTTTCAGATTTCAAGCAAGGACACTCAATGAAAAGGGCTTTCTTTTTTTGGTTGTTGTGGAGAGGTCTTTGGGATGTTGGGCACAAGTCTTGGATGTGTTAAAACAAAATGTAGCACTCTTATATGATGCAAATTCTGAAATGTCAAGGGGCTAGTTTTGTACACTAAAAAAGGTTATCCATTGTTGCCACAATAGCTCTTTCACACACTTTTGGTTGGCTCTTCTTTGACTCAAAGGGGTCTTCCCTAAAGGTAGGATTACTAAGGCCGAAGATTGAAAGTTCAAGGTGATTTTATGAAAGAGTTAGCATAAGCAAAACAAATGGTTGTAGTAAAAGTGGAATAAACGAGTGTTCTGGGAAAGGAATATGAAGGTAGAAAATCCCAAAACTAGTGTTTACCAAATCTTAGGCAAATGGAATGAAGGAAGATTAGTTTAAAGTGAGCTATTTTGTGAATGATTAAGATAGGTGGGGCTGCAAATAACATGCCACAATCCACCTCACTAGTGTTGGAAATGACTATAGAAATGAGTCTTGGAGAGCCCTATTCGTACTACTATTGAACATGTTGATGAATGGTCTTGCCCCACACTAATATATTAATTACAAAAATAACTTGTTTGATGGTGAGGAATTGATATATGCAAAAATAGAACAACAAAAAGCAAATAAGAATCTCCATATGTTACTTCTGTCGAAATGATAGATGCTCCATTGCAAGGTCTTCACAACACATTGTATGCAAGCGATCCCTATAATTTTCTAGCAACATCAAAAACGTGCAAAAATTAAGCATCATGTGTGACAGAATGATACCTCCAATCTTCCATTAAGCTTGCAAAATGGTGTACAACGTAGCCCAAAGGGAGAGCTCCTCAATTGTTGGAAATTCACGCACCCTAGGTTTGGTTTATGCCCTAGCAAGGAACACAAACACACTAGAGATGCCCAACCAAAAACAACTTTGCACAACGGAATATAAGAACAAACAGGTCAACGACACTACACAAGATTTTGACCCAAATCACGTTCCTTATTAGTCCATCAATAATAAAACCTTATGGCTCTTGTACCAAGGATCATGGCCCTTTACGAACCTTGATACAATGCTAATATATAGGTCAGTCCTTTGACCAAATACAACTAGGGTTGAGGCCTAGTCCATCAGAGTCTCATCTACCCAACTATGAGTACACTCAACTGTCTTTCGCCTACCAAATACAACCAACAAGATACTTACTCACGTGGGCTTGTTCCTTTAGCTCATAGTCCTCATACAAACCTTGTTGTACATTGTTGTAACACTCAATCCTTTGCTACTAAAGTCTTCTCCTAATTGTTGGCCTCATTGTTATCACCAACGGGCGGATCCTTTAAACCATTGTTACCCTCGACCTTTTGATTTGTTCTCAGCTAGCTATACTTGCCTCTGCCAGACTTCCTTTTATCCTTGTCCAACCCTGACCTACCTTTGTCTGTTCCTCGACCTCTTCTTGCAACTTTGACCAGTCCTTGGTCCTGTTACCCACCATTTTGTGGGTAATATCCCTAGGAGAAATTTTTTCTCCGAGATGGTCCTCAGCCGACAGACAACAACCCCTTGCAGCGATCAACTAGCTCATTGTGCCATTTCTTTGCCACTTGAGCTAGCCATGTGGTCCCTCACCCATCTGCCATGATTGTATGTTTGAAGGCGAGCCTCTCGAATCTAAAGGTATGCCTTGTCATTTTGACATTTAGTATTGTAGTTTGCTTGTCATGGACACTTTTAGGCATGGATTAATGGGGGAATTCAGCGGAAAGGATGGGCTAGGTCTGTGCTTCTGTCCCCTAGACCCCTTTTGGAACTAACCTTGGATTCTAGTCTCGTGGGATCTCTTTTACTGACCATTTGGTTTCATGGATGGTATTTCACCAAAAACTTTGATTTTGGTTGCGTGGTCTCGCTCCCTTATCTGCTTATATTGCCCTCTTTCCATTCATTATTACCCCATCCATCATTTTTTTTGCCTGGGTCCACATTCCTCCATTGGGTCCACATAGGGTTAGCTCTCCCCTTCCCCTTGCCCACACCTTGGGTCATGGCCTGGAATGAAGCTCGAAGGTTGATGCAACTGAAAATAAAGTAAAAACATATATGGCCACATTCAACAGGAAAAGTACCACAAAATGCAAAAGATGGTCGGAACAAAAACATTTTAGCACGTGGGCAAAAGCTAATACATGAGCTCTACCCCATTGGCCATCACCTTGGTTCCTACAGGTTCTATGAGCCTTCTTTATCATATAAGAACACATGATTGTCCCAACTTCTGGTGGGCGATGAATCGCCCCATCCTAAAATGGGGTTTCCACTGCGATATCTTACACATCATGCTCTAACCCCTCGAGCCTCGAGCATTTAATCAAAGAGAATCAAAAAAGGCAAAAGGCATAAAAGAAGGGTGGATAAATCAAGGCCGGGGCACCTCATTTTCCACGATTTCTCCCTCCTATACGTTATAAACCCCAGTGTGGGCTTCCCTTTGATTAGCTACCCTTGCACCCGACATGTGACCTAGGGCTACCCCTTTTCATCTCCTACTTCATTCACCATATTTGTTACATGCCACCACCTTTTGAAGGACGTACCTTGAATATTGCCCCCTTTAGAAGTAGAAACCACCTAATAGGGTGCTTGGTTAACCCATTTGGAGTTTAGGAGACATTGACACATACCGAAGCCCATTATGGAAGGGTAGGCCATTATGAATTCCCCATCTGTGGTCCATGATTAGGTAAGCTCATTTACTCGATTTCTCTAATGACTTGTTGTCTTGGAAGGTTAGGGGACACCTTGGATCTTATGCAGGATTGCAGATGGTTTCAATTTGGGGTTTGGTCTCGCTATACAGGGTCCTAATCCTCCAGAGGGCTACATTGGCACATATAGGGTGAGTGTTGAGAGCCATGGGCTTCCACAATAGCAGATTGCACTCCATGGATCCCCACAACCATTCAGAGATTGCTCGTGGTTCACTTATTAGACGAGGAGGATGCACTTGATCCATCATGCCCAATCGACCCAAGATCTAGACCATACACTTGGCAGATGATTTAGGACTTCCACGATGATGTGGCATCACCTACACCATCATCCTAGCCCTTGAGGGCAGCCTACAGGCATCTTCGATTTGTTTGGAGACCCATGAGGACGCTTGTGTGCCCCAAATGTCATTTTGGAGCACCACAGGTTATTACAAGGGGACATCGCCTTGCTCGTTGCTTTTGAGGGTCCCTCTCTTCATTATGGCACCCATGGACCTCATTAGGCCTCTTAGAGGGGCCTCAACGTGCATAGTTTTATTATTTGACCTCTTGAAAGGCTTACTTTTTCATTTATGAGCTAGTTTGGTGGGCTTGTCACCAAAAGTTGTATTATTAGAACATTATTTTATTTTTGGGGCTTATGGCCAAGGAGCTAATTCGAACTCCTAAGATGTGTATAAATACAAGTGAGGTGAGATCATTTTTCATCATTTCTTTGGATTGGATCTCTCTCTCTTTAGAGAATTTCACACTTTTTTTTCTTAAAATTTATGGAGGATCAATTGGAGCTTTTATGGATGAATTTTGATGTATGGTTATTGGTCTATCTTCTCTTAGAGCTTTTCTATTGTCATTTGTGAATGGTTGGATATACTCTACTGCATGTAAGTACGAAATTTTGATGTTATTCTTTTTACTTTTTGTCATATATGCTGGATTGGGATTTTCGTTGTTTTAGGGCTAATTGCTACATGCAATTATTGCTTAATATTGTGCAGTTGTCTCTATTATAATGTTCTCCCCATGTATGGGCCATGTAGTGTGAGCGAAATCTCCTAGGGGTAAAATTTGACCTTGATATGCCATTTCTCTTGTGCATTTGAAGTATAAAAACTGCAAGATTGCTTTCACTTGACCTAGAGGGTTTGTGAAGTAATTTTGAGGCTTCCTTGATTGGGAACCAAGAAATATTACACATAATCAAGATATACTCCATTCTCCCAAGGATTAAGGCACTGATCTACCAAGGGTGGTCACCAAAACTCTTATTCTTTCACCTTCTCCCAAGTCTAGCCACATTGGGGTGCCTAGCGCATCAATTTCCTGAGAAGTTAGCCACTAAACAAATTCGATTTCCCAGGTCTCCTGCGCTGGCCTATCCTTGAGCCCTCCTCCAAATTTGAAGACATTCCGACGGTGGAGTTGGGAGAAAAGCCAAACCCTAGCTCTGAGACCAAAACTTGCCCTGCTATCCCCAAGGCTAGCACTTCCCAGGGTCAAAACAACATCTTTGAGTAATTATATTTTCTTTGATCCTCTCCCCACCTTGTCTAGGGCAAGGGTTGCTACTTTCCTTCCTCATACCCTAGACTGGGTCCACTTGGCCTCATGTGGTCCCACTCCGTTGAAAGACCATTCTTCAAGAACCATCCGGGATACCAATTCTAAAAAGGATTTTAGGGATTGGGAAACTCCTTCACAAGTTTTATCACATAAACCTAACCCTCAAATCCTCTCTTCCTTTCCCTAGAACACAATTCCTTGCTTAGAAAGGAAGCAAGTTCAATCCTTCCACCTCTTCTGGGAAAGGGATTCATTTGGATCACTTTGATCCATTGATTTATCCTTCATTGGTGACGCTATTCATACTGGGTCTCCTACTGTCAGTGAAAGTCTGTAAATAGAAGGGGGACAGTGGGCTAAGCCTCCATTTGTTGCCCTTGGCCTAACATTTGCCCTTTAGGTCCCTTGCTAGTTTGAGTGGTAACAGGTCCAACCACTTCGACTCACTGGTTTTACTCTCAACCAATTGTTTTGGTATCTTCTAGGCCACATATGCCTTGCTTTAGGTCTCAACATACCTTCCTTTGGCACTTATAGACTTCGACTAGGCCCTAACAACTCCAATTGCTTCAACAAAACCTTGGTTTAGACTTCGTCCAAGGCTTATCATTTGTCTGCTATAGGTCTTGGACATACCTTAACCAACCCCTGATAAGATCTCAACCTTCTTTCACTGTTTGTGGCTACAGTTTGCCCTTGTTGGATAGTCATAAGAGCTCATACATCTGCCCTACTTACGCTCTCTAACCAACCTCAGCTTCACAACTTGCGATCTTGTTCTGTTTAGCATAATAGACCCTCCACCTTGCTTGTCCCAGGCCTCAACCTCTCTTGGTTAGACTTTTTCTCCTTCTTCCAACTGTGGCTAGGGAAAACCGGCTTGTCCTCTCCACAGATCAAACTTAGCCTCATAGAACTTCAACCTCTTTATGGACAGAACCACTAACCAAACTCCACTCTTTCCTGGTTGGTTGCTTCTTGAGTTGTCTAGGCTAAGTCCTTATAGCCTCCTCCACACAAATGAAATCCTTCTCATTTGATGTGACATCTAGCCTCTCCTTTGGCTATATAATTGTCCATAGGTCACTTAGGGAATCCCTTGGTCCATTAAGGTGCTTCCCACTCAACCACTTAACAGTAAATTAGAATATAAAATTCACTTGGGTTGTAAGCCTAATCCTTTGGGTCAAAACCCAAAACTTGGGTATTTTGCCCACAAGCTCTCTTTTTACGCGTTTTCTCCACTCGGAAATACCTCTGGAGCTACCAAATTTCAACACTCCCTCTTAGTCAGGGAGGTATTTCCACCACTACCTTGTAGTGACCCTCGCTCCGAATTTGATCCACAACTACGTCCTTCTAGAAGAGTTGGATCATTGAAGATACCATCCTTGTAGAAATCTCCATCCCCAAGACTTTTCCTTCCATGGCCATGATTGTCCTTGCATGTGTCATGTCTTCTTTTTGCATGATCATGACTTTCCTTGCATGGTGCATCACTGTCCTCACATGTACCATGACTTTCTTTGCATGCACCATGATTGTTCTCATACGGGCTATGACTTTCCTTGCACCACTGCAATTGTCCTCGCATGCTCAATGATTGTCCCTGCATGGTCGAAAGGCTCCACTCTCTCGCTTGAACCCTGAAGGTTAGGCTTCCACTAGGCGGCTGACTTTCCTTCGCAGTCTCCCTCTGAAGCCAGACTCCCTTTAAGCCTACACAACCTCCTCTTGGCTCACTTTGCTTTCCTTTCCGAAAGTGTTGCAATTGAACTAGTGTTCTTTCAAGGTCAGTCCCAAGTTGCAGTTGAATGTTGGGCTTGGTCCACTCTAGACCGCTGCAACTCACTTTGCAAGTGTCCTCATCCTCTTGGGTCAAACAACTCATATGCACATGGCTCCATTGCCGGATGTGCAATCTTGCAACCCAATGAAGATACATCTCACAATCAACCTGCCATCTACAAAGAGCTACCTTGTCCATGCCAAAGCACTCCTTGCCAAGGCATTTGAACTGTCTCAACATACTTTGACAAGTCAACATAAGTCCATCATCAACAACTTGGCACAAAACATATTGTTGCGCATCGAGTTCTCCACCTATCCACCAGAACTCCCATCTTGCCTCATCACCAGACTAGTCAAGTCCACATCTCCAAGTTCTCAACTGAACCTTCTACTCCATGTCTAGCCAAATGTTAGTTGGCAGCACCATTGCTTCCTGCAATAGTCTCACGACTCCCTCCTAGAGATGACACCTATGCACACTCTGATCTAGCTGTCCTTCAAAGTAGCTCTGATCCCATGTTGGAATTCCACACACCCTAGGTCTCGTCTATGCCCTAGCTAGGAACACAGACACACTAGAGATGCCCAACCAAAAACAACTTTGCACAATGGAATATAACAACAAACAGACCAACAACAATACACAATATTTTGGCCCAAATCACGTCCCTCGATAAGAAAACCTCAGGGCTCCTGTACTAGGGATCATAACCCTTTACGAACCCTGATACAATGCTAATGTATAGGTTAACCCTTTGACCAAATACAACAAGGGTTGAGGCCTAAGTTGCACGAAACGGGGAAACGGGTACGAGTTTCCGAAACAGGAAGCGATACGAAACGCGATATATATATATATATATATAATATATATATTATTATATTATTATATATATATATATGTGCAATCATAAAGCATAAATGATACATTATAATTTATTACACTTAAACATTATGATTTAATTTACATCACATTTACTCATGAATGATCACATAATGAAAATAAAAATATGGGAATATCCAAAAGCAACATTTATTATATATCCAAATCTCAAAATCAAACTTTATTTACATTAATATATGAGGTTGCAAGTACAATAAAGACTATAAGGCTGCAAGAGAGAGATCCAAATTAGGATTTTCTGCATCCACATCCCATTCTTTAGAAGGACCACTGTTGTATTGGGAGTCTTCTCCTACATAGTCGAACAACCTTAGTGCTCTTGATTAAATACATGTTTCATACCCTAGTACCCTACATGATCTTGATTATTGGGAGTTTCCCCTGCATAGAGGGCTTGATTCTCTTGATTAAATACAAGTTCCATACCTTAGTACATGATAAAATCCAATGGAAACATTGCAATCCCCCCAATCTTGAAATCCTGAAACAAATAAGTCTGCTGGATTTTTGAGTGAGATCTAAAATTCTACTTTCTCCATATGAAATCCAATGAGGGCGAAACCACTCTGAAACATCCTGAGTCATTTCATGGTAATGTTAAAAATTTAAGTAAAAGGATGAAAATGAAAAATAAAGGAGTATCACTTTTACTTTAAGAATTTAACATTACCATGAACAACATATGCCTCAAACTTCCTGTTGAACTGCATATCAACACTAGGGCAAAAATTCACTTTTATAACTTTAGACACACATCTAAAAGCAACTAGAAGTCACTAACATACACTAAAAGTAAATTAAAAAACAAATTAAAAAAAAACACAAGTTAATGAGGAAACGTGGGTCGTACGGCCGTGAATCGCGTTTTCGGCCGTACTGGCCACGTTTCCGTTTTGGGAAACGTGGCAATACGGCCAGAAACGCGTTTCACGGCCGTACCAAACGTGTTTCTGCGTTTCGTACCCGTTTCTGTACGGAAACGGACCTCTATGCCACGTTTCCTGCAACATAGGTTGAGGCCTAGTCCATCAAGCTCTCATCAACCCAACTACGAGTACACCTAGTTGTCCTTCGCCTACAAAATACAACCAACAACATACTTACTCACTTGGGCTTGTTCCTTTAGCCCACGATCCTCATACAAGCCTTATTGTAGCGTTTAATCCTTCGTTGCTACAATTTTCTTTTACCCCTTAGCCTCACTGGTTTCACCAACAGGCTTATCCTTTATCCTAGCTGTTACCCTCGGCCTTTTCATTTGTCGTCGACCAAATATGCTTGCCTTTGCCAAACTTCCTTTTAACCCTATCCAACCCTAATAGACCTTTCTCTGTTCCTTAGACTCCTCTTGCAACTTTGACCGACCCTTGGTCCAACCCTCTACTCACTGGTTTTTACCCTCAACCAGATGTTCTGACCTCTTCTAGGCCACAACTGCCTTGTTGTATGTCTTGATGTTCCTTCCTTGACACCTGTAGACTTTGTCTAGGCCCTAACAACTCTGACTGCTTCAATAGAACCTTGGTTCAGACTTTGACCTTTCCCTATCCTTTGTCTATGGTAGGTCTTGAACAAACTACACTTCGTCCTTGTTGGACAATCATAAGATTTCATATATTTGCCCTACTTGAGCTCTCCAACCAGTCTCAACTTTCAACAACTTGTGGTCTTGTCCTATTTAGCATAATAAATCCTCGACCTTGCTTGTCCTAGGCCTCGACCCCTCTTGTTTAGACTTCTGACATGTTTTCTTGCTGTGGCTAGGGCAAATCAACCCTTCCTCCCCACATATCAATTTGGTCCTCACAGAACTTTGGCCTCTTGTTGGAAAAAACCACTAACCAAACTTGGCTCCTTCTTGGTTGGTTGCTTCTTGAGCTGTCTAGGCTATAAGTCCTTCTAGCCTCCTCCACACAAATGAAATCCCTCTCATTTGATGTGACATCTCGCCTCTCCTTTGGCTAGTGTATATAGTTGTGGATAGGTCACTCAGGGAACTTCTTGGTCCATTAAGGTGTTGCCCACTCAACCACTTAACATTAAATTAGAATATTAAATTCACTTACTTGGGTTCTAAGCCCACTCCTTTGGGTCAAAACCCCAAACTTGGGTATTTTTCCCACAGACTCTCTTTTTGTTGGTTAACTCCACTCAGAAATGCCTTTCGAGCTACCCAAATTTCAACATCAATCCCCAAATTCCCAACCATTACAATGGATGAGAGCTCCTCTTTATATAGTGAGTCTCTTCTCTCATACAAAAATATTATTAACTTTTAATTAACTTCATGTTTGATGGAGTCATTAAATATCTTCAAAATCCATGGTTGATCATGTTACAACATGTGGAAATTAGCCTCTTTAAGGCAATTTGCCCCCATCCAAATATATTAGTAGTATGCACCAAAAATAAGCATCAAACATAGTCAAATGCGAAGTGTCCACATGTAATGTGCTCTTTAAGGGTGTGCATGCATGCAACCACTTTGATTTTGTGAATTCCAAGGTAATCAACATCATGGATGAATATCCAAAATGCCAAGTGGATGGAGTGCTCTGCAAGAAAAGATGTAGTCAAAACTCCAAAATGGCAAGTGGTCCATCTCCACAAAGAAAATCCAAGAGGACGAGGATGAATTAGGGTTTTGACCAAGCCAAAACTCCATGAAATAATAAAATTTATATCTTCAAGAATAGTGAGAAATGTTTCCACAAGTTCACCTTCCAAGAATAATGTCCAAAACGGAAAGGAGACCAAGTACTTGATAATGCTAAGTCATATGTTTGACCCTTTTCATCTGCCACACACGTTCCAATAACAACCTCCATAACCACCCCAAATAAAATAAAATATATGGCAACTCAAAGAGGCAAGGGTGCTCTCCAATGAAGGTCAAAAGATACCAAGTGTAGCTGATATCCATGTAATAAAGATGAGAGAGCACCTAAGAGAAGTGCTCACTAGAAAACTATGCAATGTAACTACCTCGACCACATAACGAATCATAAAATATTCTCCATATGAAGTGCACCCTATGAGAATGTGCCAAGGTGGTTAGACTTCATAAATAAAATACTCCTCCATATACCATTTTGTAAAAGTGTCCAACCAACCCAAGAGTGTGCCCTAGAAAAGTGTGCCAACCTCTCTAAGAAACAAATGATATATAGCATGCCTTGAAAAATGTGCCCAAGAAAGGGGGCTTGTCACTAGAAAACTTTAATTGAGTTCTAATAACCTCTGTATGTGTGAAAAGGAAGCATATATAATAGGGTGTCTAAGCTATTAACCTTTATTTGGATAAATTAGATTAATTTAACCATTGAACACTTAAAATCAACTTCAAGATGTGTGCACAAAGTTTAATGCCCAAATATAACTATAGTCCTCTCAATTAGTCGCCAAAAAATCAAATCACCATGAACATGTGTGCCAATGAGGGGTGCACTTTAATAAAATGTTTTAGCTTGTAAATAAAAAATGTTCTCCTAAACAAAATGCCTCCATGATAACAACAAAACATAAAGTCCAACTTAAAGTGCACCACCACCATGGGATTACTAAATCAAATCACCATCTAACCTTAGGAAAAGGTTAGATCACCATCAAATCATAAAATCCCACAAAGGCAACTTGAATCTTCCCAACATAGCAAGATCATAAGAGAAAGGGAGATAACAAAAAGGCTAACTGATATAACCATCAATTGTGTTCCTCATTACACATCCAACATATAAGGACCATGTGGAACCCCCTTCCTAGTGCCTTCACATAATACCACATCATTATCCAAAAGTCACTTGGAAACTTCAATGATCACGGAACACATGCCTCCTAACCACTCTCAGCTAACCCCTAGGGTGGCTAGAACCATCCTCCCTATCCAAGAAAAGTATATATGTTAAAACCACCATATTAAGATAGTATGCTCCATATCTATCGACTATGCAATCAAGGGGTGATCGACAAGGCAAGGACATGTGAGAATATCACCAAGCAACAAACAACATCATCCAACCAAGGAGAAGTGAGACTCCCCCAACCAAGGATCTCTATGGTGGGATCAAATGCAATGAAGAGAAAGAGACCCCATGAAGATGTATCCTCCAAGTTGGTCCAAGGCTTCAAGAGTACCAATAGCAAGTCGGTCCAAGTCTCCAAGAGTACCAATAGCAAGTATCTGTCAATGTGATGAAAATTGCAAGATGAAACTTCATAAAATGTAAGTTGTTACATGATGCACTCTAGAACTTTTGCTTATGCCAGTGCATCATTGTTTTTTGACAGAGTGACTATTCAGGGGCTACAAAACCTAATAGGAAATGAGCATTTCCCAAAAATGAATAACACCTTTTAGGGCCTCATTTGAGTTGATTGGTGGTGGTCTTATGATAAAACCATCTTTGAGAAGCAATATCCTCTTATGCATAAAACTAAAAGATACCATCAACTCAATTATTGAATGCAAGATGTTCTTCTTTGGATGTTGAGTTTTGATGAATTGCTTGCATAAGCAATGTGTTGTCTTGTAAGGTATCCTACAGACATTGAGTTTTTGCATAGCTAGTGTTGTAGTCTTTTGATAGGGTCTAGGCTTACTAAAAGTGGATTTGACGATGAAAAATGCTCGTGACAAATTTAAGTCTCTCAAAACACATTTTCTTTCAGTTCCAACTTGCTCCTTGATGTTGGAGATTATCTCAATAAAAAGTTTCATACCTATTTCCATGTATCATCCATCAACTTTGATTAGATATTGTAAATTGTTCATTCCCAATAGTTTATGGCATTGTGTATGGATTACTACTATTTTTTTGGAAACTGTGTCATAAGGGTATTTTTGAATGAATTGTAAGTATCACCTTTGTTTTTTAGAAGTTATGTTTGGATGAGGTAAGTACCCATATTAAGATGCCAAAAATCTGCTTGCATATTTTATTTTATGTATAATATAACTTTTTCTAAATAAAGGAATAATAGGAGCCACTGCTTGTAAGAATACAATAGAAGTTGTGTTAGAAATGGTAGGGATAATTAATGCATGATTAACATTACTCAAAGCCAATTCACTAATAATCACACATCATAACGAAAGATAACACATAAAACAAGAGTTGTATAGTTACAATAAGTAGCTCTTAAGTTAGTATCGATAGTGATATTCATTCAAGTGAGACAATCACAAACAAGGGTTAGGCCTCATTATAAATAGGTCTTAGGGTCACTTATGATGTGGACCCTGATGTGAGGTGTGGTACACCAAAGGTTTACTCATGAATGCTAATGTGGTCCACGACGAATGATTAAGGGTGCATAATAAATGAATTTTAAGGGTCATTGGAGCCACAATCAAGGTTAGCCAACGTATCACCAACATCTCTTCTTAATATTGAGTTGGGAAAGACAACACATTTTTGAAACAATATGAGCAATTTAAGAGTTGAAGAGAAGGATATATTCATCAACTTTGATGTTGTGTTGCTTTTTATTAAACAAGTGACAAATCAAGAAATTGCAAGCTTTGTAAAGACTTATCTAAATTATACTTGTTTTGTCATTTGTGGTGTCATTTATGAACAAAGGGATGGGACCACAACATGATCCCATTTATCTTAGGTTGTAGCCAATGTATACATGGAAAATTTTGAGAAAGATACATTCCACTTGTTCCCTCTCATGTTGAAGTGGTGGGTATGGTATTTGGATGACATAAATATAAATTGGCCACATGGGATAGTGGATCTGGAAAGGTACTATGAGCTATTGTACTCTCAATCAAAGCTCATCAAATTCACCATGGAAGTGGAAGAAAGTTATCTGTATACCTTTATTGGATGTTCTAATTTCCAAGAAAGTTGATGGGTCTCTATCTCACTAGGCTTGTTAAAGGAAGATCCACATTGATAATACTTGCATGTAGAATTGCATTATCACCCATCCCATCAATTAGAGGTTCTCGATGGAAAATGTAACTAGGTTTGGTCTTCATTAAATGTATTTGAGTCATCTTGTAATGTACTTGTCAAAAGAATAAAGAAAATAATTATTATTATTATGACTTATTAAAGCATGGTTTTCATGCTTGGGTCATCATGTTTTAGGTCAAAGTCCCCACTGAAAACTTCTAGGATTTATTCTGAGTTAATAGAGTCATTGTACTTTTAAAGGGTTCTTGGGCGTTTGAATCATGTAAAAAGGTTAAGTATTGAGTCAAATATGAATTCTGTTGCCGCCACACCAAGTCGGCCTCAAAGATGGCCATTTGACCTCACCAAAGGACTATAAATGAAGTAGTTCGAACTCCATTTGAAGCACTCACTCAACAAGCTAGTTCTATATCTCTTGAAGCTGGAAAAAGTGCGAAATAAGAAGAAGGAAGAAAAGGAAGTGCGAGTTTGGTATAGGAGGTGGAAAAGAGGAAGATCTAAATTTTGGTGCATCTCTCTCATGCCTTGGTTTGGAAGATCGAAGTTCTCTTGTTGATGCCGTAGTTAGTTGTCGTATGTTGCTGTTGTCAAATCAAAGTATAGGTCGAAGTTGTTGGTGCTGTTGCCTCAGGGAGTTGTATTGGGCCAAAATCGAAGTTCCTATGTGAAGATCGAAGTCTTTCAATGAAGATTGAAGTCTCCAAAGCAAGGTCAAAGTTGCTGGGTTGAAGAAAGTGCTGCTATTGCTAAGTCTAGTAGGATCATCTGCAAGAGAAGAGGAAAGATGACTTGGTGTGGAGGAAAGTTTGTGTGAAGGTCTAGAGTCTTTGAATATCTTCGGAAAACTATTGAAGGAAGAATTATTGACTGGGTTTTCCCCTAGAGAGGGTTTTTGCCTTGGCTGTGAGCCTATATCTGGTGTCCATTGTTTTATGTGTTGTTGCTTGATGAACTAAAAGAAAGAAGAGATGTAAAGGAACCTAATAAGAAGTTAAGAACATCACCAGTAATTATGAAGTATAAGAAAATCTTTCCGCCTTTCTGATTTTCTAACAGTTCTAACCACTTTCCCTACCCAAGTCCTTAAGTCCTTAGAATCTTGGATATGAGCATGTGGAACTCGAATTAAAACATCTCTCAACAATTTTGAAAGAGAATGGCTATGGGGAGGAGCAAATACTCGAATCTTTTTGAAAAGGCTTAGAATGGCATTGGGAAAGGCAAAGGATGTTGACTTTTGTAGCTTGGGAGGTGTTGAGAAATGTAACTAGTTTCGGTCTTCATAATTGTTGTACTCATTTCAATATGTATCCTATGTAACAAACAAGAAAATAAAAGAAAAAGTTAGTATTATTAAAGCATGTCTTTCATGCTCATTATTGATGGTCGTCTAGGTAAAAGTATGTTCTTTGTGCTTCTAGGGTTTGTTAGGTCTTAGGATTTATTGTCATGAGTTAAAGGAGTCAACATCATGTTTATAAGATCTTTCCGGGAAAAATGTAATTGTAAAATGAATTATTTTCGAGTCTAGAAAGTCCTGGAAACTCCAAAAGTACAAGTTGGCCTAAACGAGGGAATTTGACCCCTTGAGAAGGCTATATAAAGGAGTAGTTTGACCTCATTTGGCACTCACTCACTCCACAAGTTCGATCTATCAAGAAAGAGTTCGATTTGTAGCTAGGAAGCTAGAAGAAGGAGAGCGAAGGTCTAAGAGAAGAAATGAAAATATCTTTTTTCATTTCTAGGGTTTATGGGATACAGGAAGAGGTTGAAGTTGCAGGTCCGAGTTGCACTAGGATGAAGTGTAGTGACTTGTAGTTGCAAGAGAGAATACTCTATCTAGACCTCATTGACTTTGGGAAGAGTTGTCTTGCTCTAGGAAGGTCTTAGGAAGACGCTGGATTAGGGTCTATGAGGAAGCTGCAAGGCCAAAATTGCAGGGACGGAGTTGCATCACGAGTTGCAGTATTGAAGTTGACAAATTGAAGTTGCAATATTGAAGCTGGTTGATGCAGAATCAAGGAAGGACTTGAGGAAGGGCTGACTTGGTACTATGAGAAGGACTTGGTCTAGGGTTTGGGTCTTTGTACCTCATTTGAGGCAGATTCTAAGAAGAGAAGAGTTTCTGGGTTTTCCCCTTGGAGGGGTTTTGCCCTGGTCGAGAGCCTAATATCTGTGTCCTCTATTGTTGCTGTTACATGAAAAGATCTAATTGAAGAACATAAAGAAGATAATTAAGATTCACAAGCAAATATCAAGGTCAAAGGAAAATAAGATTGATAACTACCACTTTCCATTTTCCAACATGGTATCAGAGCTAAGGTGAACAAGGAAGGTGTGATAGCCCCACCTAAAGTCCTCATACAAGTTGCATTGTAAATGTATTGTAAATATTTTGCAACATTTGAAATCAAGAAAAGGGGGACTGAGTTAAGGACACAGATTCTAGAGCTGTGGAGGAGGTCGCTTGCTGGGGACGTTATGGTTTCTTGTGCAAAGAAGAAACCTAAAATGCACGACAACCATTAAGCGTTGGCTACTGCATGACTTGGAGCTCTTGAAATTAAATGAGTTGCAAGAGGAAGTATGCAGTGCCATGTTGCTTGAGAAGCAACCACAAGGAAAAGGACAAGAATTTTTATGGAGGGGTTGCATGTTGCAGGCCAGCAAGGACGCAACAGTAATGGTGTCCGAGGAAGAGGTTAAGAAAAAGGAGAAAAGGAGGAGAACAGATGGAGAGGCAAAAAAGGGGGAAGACACATTCAAATGGGAGGAGGAGACAGGGAGACGGAGGAAGAGTGGTATCGAGGGGAAGGTCTAGCAAGAACTTCCAATAGGCAGAGCTGAAGAGGAGAAGAGAAGGGGATTGGCTCTCGATCCCTGGAGGCCGTGGGTTGAGTTGCTAGTCTTTGGAGCCCTCTAACAACTTGGGGTCCCTAGAGGCTATGGGTTGAGATAGGATCCCTGGAGCCCTGTAACAACTTGGGTCCCTGGAGATTGTGGGTTGAAACAAAGGTCTTTGGAGCCTTGTAACAGCTTGGCTCCCCTGGAGGCTGTGGGTTGAGATAACAGACTCTAGATCCATGTAATAGCTTGGGAAGAGACCATCATAAAGCAGAAGCAGAGGAAGACTAGAAGGAACACTTGTGGCTACCACCTTGATGGCACAATGGATTATGGAATCCCTAGAAAGGGGTGATTCACTGTGTGTGCACTTGGGGGTGAGTTGGGTGCCCCTGGACTCTTGGTGTCGACCAAGCTAGTAGCTGCTAGTTGGTGGGATTGAGGAAGGAAGTCCTCTGGAGTCCTTGATTCAGTGACAATTGGTGTGCTAATCCTAGAAGCAAGCAACCCCCCTAGACTCTGGAATCTGGCTCGGGGGTGGAAACTGCAAGTAAGTGTGGCTACAACTATCTATGGTTGGGTGGAGAGTCCTTGTCCCAGACTTAGTTGCCTTGCAAGTTCAAAGATAAGTATCTGTTAATGTCATTTATCCTCTAATGAATCATGTCGTTACGTTGTAGATAAACGGTTCTTGATTTAGGGACTGCATTGTGTTGATTATGCTTGCATATGTGGTACATACCTGTGGGGATATATATGTGTCTGTGTGTGTTGAATATATAGATGCATGTGTGTGAAAGTTGAAAGAAAAACTGTGTGTAATGATTGCTAATGATAGACACAGAACATCTGATGCATAAGAGGCATAATAAACTGCATGATCACAAAGGCTAAGCCACAATGTTGTGTTGCGCCTTGAGCTATATACATGTTTAATAGTGTGAGAAGCAACACATAAATAACTTAATAAGGAAGAGACAAAACTCGTTACATATCGTGGTCGAGCCATGAGAGCTTGGACTAAACCTGAGAAATAGTGGGTTATGAGACTCTTTTTATTAATAGGAAGATTACAGGGAAGACCCTCTACATAGCCGGGTCTGTCTTCGCTTGTGTGTCATTTGTTACCAAGTTACAAGTTGTTGTGTTGCATGGCAAGCACTGCATTAATGCCAAAGGGATTTTTTCCCTGGGACCAATTGCGTTGTCAACTTTGCTTGAATGTCCTTCAGCCTGGCATTTTTAGCAAGCAGGATACCAGTTGTTGGTGTGTTAGGGTGGTTGCTAAGGCCCCTGAAGGCTCCGTATATTACCATGGAGCTACTTGTAGGCTCGACACATGGTCCGGTACTGTCAGCGTGTGGTAGGAGAGGTGGGAACCTCTCAGAAATCTGCACCAAGCCCATGGTAGGTAAGCCACGCAGGGGTGCCTATGCTACCTTGGGTGGCATTCCCTCCTAGTGGGAAGGGAAGACTAGCGGGCTAGGTACCCATTGGAGAATCTATTGCTCAAGCTCAGGAGGGATAATGTCGTAGATCACCCTAAGCAATCAAGGGCATGGTCATGAAATTGTGAAGCACGTCTAGGAGTCTACCATATTCCTAAGAAAGAGCCATAGTTAGCAAGATTAGCTCGAAGAAGCCTGTTGGACGACAAAGCTTGTAGCCGGGGAGGCTGCAGAGCTTTCTGTCTAAGATACTGTGCGATGCAGAGTCGAGATCCTTTGACCGAGTCATGGCGGGAATGGGGAGGAAGGCCTTGTTGTGGTGCAAAGGAGCGAGGCCAAGAACTTATAGGAAAAAATTTGGGCTAACCTTATTCCTTAGACGATCAAAACCCTAGTCGAGGGAGGCTTTCGATTGGTGGAACCAGATTCCCCTCACATGGTCGGTCGGAATGACGAAGGAGAAAAGCTGTAGAGCCTGATGCGCGAAAGATAATTTAATTTGGAGTTAGGGACTCGACTGTAAAAGGGTGACGGGGTTCTGTCGAGAGATGGTGATGGAAACTTCTTTTGTCACTTGGACTCGTCAGGCGGAGAAGCAACCAATGGTGGCCACTCGGGAAGGTCGGAAACCTGGAGTGTTGTGCGAATGATTTCTTAAAGGGTTCCGGGTTCGATGGTTCCCGTTTACTAAGTAAAACCAAGTGCAAATCTAGTTGTCGAGGGATCTCTCTCTCCTTAAACTGAATAGATGGCGACTCCTCGTCAGAGTGAAGAGGACGTCAGAGTGAAGAGGACGTCAGCATGACGTCTTGAAGGGCATGTGGTAAGCAGTTTGGGAGTTTTGGGTACCCAAGTGAGCCACATACGGGTGACACGTGGACCTCTCACAAGTCGACATGCGGTGTGGATGACGTTACCCGGACAATGGTTAGACCTCGGAGGTCGGAAACCTTATAAACGCGGATGGCTGAATGTCTCGGGGAACCATAGGTACCAGGGATTGTCAGTTGACGACGCACTGGTTGACGGAAAACTTCTCTGTCACTTGGGATCATTAACTTGGAAGTAGTTGAATACAGGTGCTGGGTTTGTGGGACCCACAAGAACACCGACAGATAGTTCGCCAGAACGTTGGATTCTTGTTGGGTGTCTCAAGTTGACAGTTGAGACATCGTGAGGGTCCCAGAGTGGTGACATGTCAGCTAGAAGATCAGATTCCAGGGGGGCGTCTCAAGTTGAGAGTTGAGACATCGTGAGGGTCTCGGAGTTGTGACATGCTAGCCTGATGATCGAGACTCTGAGTGGCAATCTCAAGGTGCGTTAGGGTCCCAGAGCTGCACCAAATTAGTCAACAAAAAAAATAAAATAAAAATAAAATAAAAAATTATTATTATTTACTCCATTCCTCAAATGTGAAATGAAGGGGTCAGGTACGTTACAAAAGGCAACTTGAAGGATGCTAGAAGAAGTTACTTGTTAAAGGAAAGGAAAAAAAGAAGCTCTTCAAGAAGAAGTTGCTTATCAAGAAGAATCATTTGAGAAAAGGCTCAAGGAAGGAGGGTTTCTACAAGGAGATCAAGTCTACATCAAGCTCACATCAAAGGAAGATCTAAGCGGAAGACTTCAAGAAGAGCGCTGATCTCTATGTTTGGGAGACATCTTTCAGGGATCTTGAAGGCATCAAAAGGATTGAAGATATCGTCCAGAAGAATCTTGATCTCAAGTAAGTAACATATTATTACATCATGTTTGAATCTACAGGTCATATGGGTTCTTTCTGCAAGGAGAGCAACAAGCTCGTAGGAGCATTGAATTATCTGGCATGGAAAAAAAGCGCTGATTTGATTCTCACAAAACAAGAAGTAATGGAGTATGTTGCTGGGGAATTTATTGAACCTAGCAAATACAAGACACAAGAACTAGTATAAGAAAGGGGAAGTAAGCGCTCAAAGGATCATAGTTGAATCCATCAAAGACTCTTTTGTTCCATTTGTTGCAAATTTGAAGACTTCCAAGGCTATGTATGACAATCTAGTAAATTTGTAATCTTTAAGTACACTAGGACAAAAGATGTCTTTGCGGAATAAGTTATATAGAATGAAGAAATCAAAGGATGAGGATATGGCATCCTTTCGCATGAAAGTCTCTTATCTTAGAGACCATCTGCAAGGACTTGGGGAAACAATTTCTGATTCGGAAGTGACCATAGATGTACTAAATGCATTGCCACTAGAATGGAGCAGTTTTGCAACAAGCATCTACTCCAAGAAAGATTCAACTCCCTTTGACGAGTTGTGGGCTCAATGCATATTAGAGGAATCAACTATTAGATGAGCAATCTCAAGCCTTTCTAGCCCGAGTCAAGAAGCCAAAGAAAGGGAAGTTTGGAAAGTCCAAGAAGAAAGACATGTCCAAGGTTCAATGCTTTAAATGCAATGAGTTTGGACACTTTAAGAGGGATTGTCCAAGCCAACAAAACAACAAGTGGAAGGAAAGAAGTGAGGCTCACATAACTTTAGAAATAGGAGAACCGGAGAAAAAGAAGAAGTGAAGGATCTTTACTATTGAAGAAGGCACTTTGGCTTCCTTTAGGATAGTATGCATTATGTAGATCACCATAAAGAGAAGCATATGATAGTCGTATGTTTAGAATTTACATGATTAAATTGCTTTGCAGAGATCATCTAGATAGATAGATAGACCATTTTTTTGTGCATAATGTTCATCCAAGTATTATCTAACACTATGTTAGAAGTTGTCATCTTGCTTAAATGGATCGTCATGATCCTAGAAGAACCATCATCTTGGAAGGTTCTTAGGTGAAAGCACTATGACAAGGATAGTATGCATTCAATGTAATGTGGAAATAATATTGGTAAAGGGATGAAGGAATGCAATGGGTCAGGTTGCAAGGGTCACTCTAGGACAAATAGCTAGATGATTGGATGGATGTTAATTTTAGTTAAACATGTTCTTTGCTTAGGACAGTTACTTCAATATTCCATATTAGTCCATTTATCAATCCATTACTAATAACATGAACCATTAAGTAACTGAAGAAAGAGCATCGACAATAAATATAGAAGACAAGCCAGACAAGAGGACACAAGAATATGGCTCAAACCAGGAAAAAACCCCAAGATGGGGAAAACCTTTGATCAATTCTTCTTATTATTAATATCAAATGTTCAAAGAGAGAGAAAGAGCAAGTATAATAATATAAGTCAAGATTGACTTGATGAATCACTGTCCAAAACTACCTTGTAAAGTTTGGAACTTTAACTGATATAGCTTGCAACTTGGTTAGGGCTCCTAATAGTCACTGTTAAATTCTTCCAAACAATTCCTGTGATCTCCCAACAATTGCGGCTTTCCTTCCTAGACAATCTCCTTCGATTTGGGATTGCTTTTCTGATGTAGGGCTAGGTGACTTGGTTAGGGTAAAACACCAACACTTTAGCCCTCTTCCACTTGCACAAAACACCTATATCAGCTGCAGCCAGATTTCAAACAAGGTTTGCAATATAATACTGTTAGTCTGAGCTAATACCCGCCCTAAAAGTAGACCTGCGAATCTCCTTTTGCTAGGGTATGAAGCTCAACCTTCATATAACCCTTGATACAGGACCGTAGCAGCCCTAAATCACAACAGTTGCCTTCTGCTCCTACTTGGCCCCCTGAAAGAGATAGAACAGACTTCAACGATGCCCATAATTACCCTTTAAGTCCTGTGACTGTCTCTCATAAGAATCTTGGTCCTGTGACAGAAGAGAGCCCAAAACAAAACACTCCTTCGCCCTCCTTCTGAACTCGGCTACCTCAGACATACTTTTGAGCCATTTTATGTGTAATGAGGTTGTAGGCTCCTCTATATATACAAATTGTTGGGGGATTCAAGTGACGTGACCATTGGGCTTTATGAGCCTACATAGAGGTGAGGCTGACCTTGATAATTTACATATGAGTGGGCATAAATTCAAAAACCCATTTCTCCTTATCCAAATTTAATGATCTTTAGGTCGATTTTGGTCCTCTTGAAGAGAGCAACTCAATGCCATAATTATTTTCTTCAAAAAACCTGCCCTAAGTGGAATTTGGGCCTCATTGCCAATTTTAACACTCCTCAACTAGGGAGAATTCCACCTGCGAATCCATTCATTATCATGCCATCCTGTCATCGCGAGCCATCTCTGCATCTCGTCTAAGCTCTGCTGAATACTGATATAGATAATGAAGAAGAATTGATCGAGAGAGTCACAAGACCTTGCCACTCTCCACTGACAAAAGTCAGTCCACATAACTAGGGGTCGAACCCCAATCGGACTTGATCCCAAGCGATCAAATTGGGTGAACATCATGCATCCTAGCCTGATGATCGAGACTCTGATGATCGAGACATGCTTTTGTCCTTTGATATGGGCTTCCTTCTTGTAATAATCATTGCCAGGGATTGTATAACTCCCTCTGGAGTCCTACTTCAGTTGGTCATCGGCCCTCGGGCCTTCACGAGACTGCTTTTCATCTGTAAGATCATAAAAATCAAAGTGCCCAATGATCCAACCAAAATCAGGGACTTCTCAGTTCCCTCCATCAATGATTTCTCAATGAGGTACCTCTGTCCTTCATGATTATAAGGTCTGTCGCAGGATTCTGCATCTAGATGCCATGAACATGCTCTTAAAAGGGGAGACTTCCAAAGTTGCTCATAGTGCAACCTTCATTACCATATTCTTTCTGAACTTTTGTCTGCTTCAAGACTTCCTTCAGATTAACTTTTGCTATATTCCTTTCAAAGGATGACAATTCAGCTTTCCTTGAGCTGGGTCTCTTGCTTCAGACTGCGTGTTTCAATGATGCTACTGCAGGACTTCGAGATAAATTACTGTATAGAGAGTTTCAAGGAGACTGTTCCTTCTCAAAACAGAAAGAGGATTAATGCCTTTCTATTCTTCTGTTTTCAGTATAGACCCTTATTCAATAACAACATTGCCACTTGTAAATCAACAATCTCCATAGGTTGGCACTACTGATATAAGAAGTTTAAGCTCTGAATATTTGTGTGCTGATCGTGTCACTTTGTGCAAAGAAACTAGATAGGAGTCTCGATTTCTCTTCCTTTGAGACAGAGGCTTGAATTAAGTTCTCTTGAAATGCAATTATGCTCAGAACAATTGAAGGACTAGACTTCTTTTCTCTCCTTTACTTGTAAGATCAGAATTCTGAAGAGTAACCCGGACCTCACCTTTAAGATCATGTACAGTCATATGCTCAAAATATCCTTACACAGGTGAAGACTCAGATTTTTTTTTGGTCATACAAACAATTAAATTCAGGCTCAAAAGGAATGCAGCAATGTGTCTCTTTTTGCACTCTACATCAAGGTCAAAGACATCACACAGATCAGTGATAAAGACACAGAGCATCCTGCGCCAAATTCCTACTGTAGTATAGACTGTTGAGATTTAGATCAGGTAATGTCTTGCAGAGATGAGGTTTTTAAACAATCTGATAAGTGCTCCAGAAGATATAGTGATTTGTCTCACTAAAACAAATGCGTTTCTATCCTTGCAAGAGTGTCATAAGCCACTGATCAAATTAGGGCTTGTTGTGTTGTGTACAGGAAGGCTTTAGCAATCCTCGCGAACCTTCTTCAGGGCTGATAAAGACTTGAAACAAATTCTCATTGAATTAAAATGAGAACCCTTCATCAAATCTGCCTCCAGTGAATAGACAAGACCCAGAAAACAAGATAAGTCAGCCTTGTAACCTTCAGAACATGCTTCGGCCTTCTGCTGGAGATGGATGCGACATTTCCTGGCCTCAGTAGTCAACAAAATTTCGCAGCATACTGCCCTAATAGGAACCACAGATTTGGATCACAAGAAGGCCTCAGAACCTGCGGCATTGCCTCAGAGTATACAAAGATGCCCTTCAAAATACCTCAAACGAAACCCCTACGTCCAAAAGAAATAAACAAACAAAAGTGTCAAGTGACTGTAATTTTGTGCCACCAAAAAAACAGTTCATTGCTTCCACAGGACGAGTAAGGTTTCTGAAATGATTCTCAGAAATCACCAGCCAGACCTACCACCTACTAAAGATAGGTTAAAGTTTTAAACATGCTCCACAGGGCCAAAGTGCTTCAGTAATCTGCCCAAGAAAAGGCAACGAGTACTCAGAATCACAGAAATTAGATCCAAGAAGATCTTCAATTTTTGACCTCCTCATTTGCTAATTATTCCGGGCCACAGACAAATTTCAAAAGAATCTTATCAGAGAATGAACTTTCCTTCTGTCTGTAGTTTTATTGTTGAAGGCCTTTGGCACCTTCTGTCTATAACAGCACTAGAAAACAGCCTTCTAGGACAAGAAATACCCTTGTTCACCTGTGCTAACAATCTGAGTGGCTGCAGCTTGAGGAGAGGGTCTTTCCTAGACCTCTTGATCTTCCTATCAGCCCTCCACAATCAGTTGTACCTACAGCTTTCCCTGCGGTACTGAACAGAGATCCAAACCATACCAAAATATGCACAGAAACACCCTGACTTACCTTTGCACCAGCATCCTAGGTCAGCAAGAAATCCGCACCAAATTCTGTCCTAGACTTTCCCTTAAGCCTCCTCAATTCATTGCCACATATGTCTTTGCTTCAGATCCGTTGTCCCAAATCACTTTTCCTCCTAGAGGCAAGATTTTAATAGGGCTATTAATCTGGCCATTACTTCACACATTAGACTTGATCTTCACTTCAAATTTAGTCTCTGTTTAGGGATTGCAATTATGCCCATATTAGGATTGCTTTCCTACTAGGAACATGGTCCTAGGTATACCTCTTGTCTTTTGATGAGATGAGATCTTACATAGTGACCCTTACTTGTTAGGACCTTCAGACTTGCGGGAGGAAACCATGAAGACTTGTTAACAAACTTCACTTGGTGATTGCTTTCTCTTACACTCTTGCTTGGGCTTGTCCTCACCTGAGCTCTGATACTATGTTAATTTTAGGTAAACATGTTCTTTGCTTAGGACAATTACTTCAATATTCCATTTTAGTCCATTTATCAATCCATTAGCAATCACACAAATCATTAACTGAAGAAAGAACATCAACAATAAATATAGAAGACAAGCCAAGATAAGAGGACACAAGAATATGGCTCAAGCCAGGGAAAAACCCTTGATCAATTCTTTTTATTATTAATATCAAATGTTCAGAGAGAGAGAGAGCAAGTACAATAATACAAGTCAAGATTGACTTGATGAATCACTGTCCAAAACTACCTTGTAAAGTCTGCAACTGACACAGTGAAAACCAGCAATTGATAAAAATATGTATTTATTAATTATGAATATGAATGGATGCTTTATAGGATGAGAGGCCTGGGCTTAAATACAGCCTTACGTGCCTCTTGGTGAGATCATGCCATGTGCCCTAATTATTTAATTCATTTACAAATACTAAATTTTATATAACATTGCCTTCCTCCCAAAAAGATGCTTTGTCCTTAAAGCATACGTAACGACGGATGTTGTTGACAAAATGCTTTAGCTTCCCAAGAAGCTTCTTCTTCTGGTAAGTCCTTCCACTTGATCAAGTACTATTTGATTACTTGTGATCAAAGCTTCTTTTCCCTAGTGGATATGATACCTTCTGGCTCTAAATGACCTTTCCTTCATCATCTAAGGATGGAAGTGTTGTTTGTGCTGATTGATGGTTACCAAGTGCCCTTTTAAGGCAGGGTATATGGAAGACGTTGTGGACACGACTTTATCCAGAAGGCTTAAACTATATGCAACTTGGCTGATCTTTTTGTTGATCTGGTATGGTCCATAGAACTTTGGTTCTAATTTATCTTTTCCTTTTTGTTTTAAGGGCAACTATTTGTATGGCTAGAGCTTGACAAATACCCATTTTCCAACTTCCAATTTTGCGCCATGTAGTTTATCCAACATTTCGTCGATAAAGGGAATTTGGAATTTGTTTTTAATTGTTACTTTGTTTAATCCTCTATAATCAATGCATAGCCTGAATGATCCATCATTCTTCCTTAGCAATACCACTGGAGCAACATACAGACTCTTACTTTTTGAGATGATCCCACATTTTAAAAGGTCTTGGACTAATCTCTCAATTTCAGTGTTTTGGTGATGTGGATATCTATATGGCGTGATGTTGACAGGGTCTGATCTTGCTTTGACTTCTATTGTATGCTTGATTTCCCTGTTAGGAGGCATTTTCATGGGCAAGTCTTGGAATACTTTTTCATGCTTCTGAATTAGCTCTTGTACTTTTGGTGACTCTCCGTTGATCACTTTTGCTGATAACATTTCTAATTGGTGACATTGTACTACATAAGCTGGTGCTCCTTTTCGAAACATTTTCATCATATGGGATGATGACATGATTTGATTTTTTGATGCTTGCAATCCATATAACTTGTACCTCTGCCCTTCCTAGTTAAAGCTTATGAACTGCTCTTGATGGTTGGCAGAGTAAGTGCCTAGGGTTCATAGCCATTGGATACCTAAGACCACATCTACTCCTCCTAATGGTACAATGTAGAACGGGGATTCTAAATTAAAGTCTTGAATCTGCAATTTGACCTTGTGACATTTCCCTACCTTTTCAATCTTCTTACCGTCGGCTACCATCACCTTCATGTTGGGCATGGCGAATGTGAAAATGTTGAGTCTCTTTGCCATGGTTGAATCTAAAAATTTTGGGTGCTACCGGAGTCGATGAGAACCACTACGTTGTTCTTCTTTATATGTCCTTTTAATTTTAAAGTCTAGGGTTGTGATATACCTGTCATAGCTGATAGTGCACTTGCGGAATACTTCTGTCATCTAATTTTGGAGAGAATTATGGGGCATCTTCTATTCCTTCTATTTTTGATTGATTCATCACTGTTTGAATCATTAGTTGCTTCATAGTTATATAGGTTCTTTGACTGTTTTCCTTTAGCACACCTATGTTTAGGGTCCCACTTTTCGCCACATCGTTTGCACTTGCCTTCTTTCATCCTTTGCATTTCCATGTTAGATTTTTCGCCTTCACGAAGATGTGGTGGAACATATCTTGTATTTATCCGTATTCACAGACTGGGGAATTCTTTGTCTCGAATATACTTTTCTAGTTTTTACCACAATATTTTATGAAATTTCGTTTCAACAACTTTTGCTTTTTGTCTTGCTACTTCTATTGACGTAATATCATGAAGCTCAAGTTCCACTTGTAGATGAGTTTTAAGTATGAAGATGTATGATTGAATTAGTCGAGATTCTGATAACCTAGGTACTTGTGTTGCTAAGGTTTCCCATTCTCGAGTGTATTCATCCACATCTTCTTTTTGTCGCAATCTGATGAGTGTTGAAAATAACTCTTCTTCCTTGACACCTTGGAATCTTTGAAAGAGTGCATCCTTAAATTTTCTCCAACTGATAGTGAGTGTCGTCTTCTTCCACCACATATACCAATTATATTCTTCGCCTTCCATTTTCATGGAAGCGTGCCTAATTTTTTGTCATCATTATCAATATCATAAATCTCGAAATATTCTTCTGCTTTATTTAACCACACAACGCTGCATTTTTTGTTACCGTTGAACTTGGGTAGCTCGATTTTTGCTCTTCGTTGATACGTCACTAATGGTGGAGCGAAAAGAGGGTATTGAGGTGAATGAATTCCAGACCTGCTTATTTGAAAAAGTGGCGTTACTTTTTTCTTAACGGTGCGTGGATGATTTTTTGGAGACTCAGTTTTTTCATGAGAATTTGCTGAATTTGTTGAATCTGATGAATTGTGCTATTGATTACCTCCATCATCCTGGAATAGCTGTTCGGGTGAAATCTTCATCCTGTCACACATAACGGCTAGCATTGCCATTGTCTGACTATGATTCATTTCGGTTTTGATATGGTTCTGCCTCACTTGTTGCTCTATCTGATTTGTCGTATCCTGAAGCTTCTTGATGTTGTCGGAATGTCCGGTAACCTTCCTCTCGAGGTCGATTAATTTTTGGTTAAAATCATTGGTGTGGCTAGTAACCCTATTCTCAAGATCAATCAATTAATTTTCTGAAATCGGTCATTGTCATCGACGACATTGAACAGGTTTGTGGG
Organism: Pinus taeda; assembly: GCA_000404065.3. Lineage (NCBI taxonomy): Eukaryota > Viridiplantae > Streptophyta > Pinopsida > Pinales > Pinaceae > Pinus > Pinus taeda. Next base: position 7,553 of record APFE030516238.1, on the reverse strand, counting down.
GGTGTATATTTGTCTGCCAGCTTTAAAGTTTCTCCCTTAATTTGAACTTATATATATATATATATATATTATATATATTTAATTTTTTAATTTTTTTTTTGTTTACTGTAAACTATGATTATATAATAATTATAAATTGTATAATTAATTTATATAGATAGTTTATACAACCACTATATATAGTGAGTTATGAAACGTATATATGTATATATATAGTTGTTAATAGGTAAATTACGGGTCAAATGGAAGATGAAACGGTGGGTCGAATGCAAGATGAAATGGTGGTTCGAGGATTTCGGCGACTGCGTGTGCGAGACGGTGGAGTGGTGTTGGGTCGATAAGAACAATGGGATGGCGGCTAATTGGCAGGGCACGGTCAGAATAGTGATGGAATTGGAGCAAGGTGCAAGGTTGTGGCGTGTCGTGGAAAATGTAGTTGGAATAGTCAATGGTAGGCGGCGGAAATTTGGCCTGCGACGGTTTCGAAGAGTGCAGCGGCCACACAAAGTGAACAATCAATGTAAGGTAGTGGGTCTATGACAAAACACAGAATACAACAATGCAGATGGCAGGGCCAAGGCATTAAGAACAATGAATAGTGAGCGGCGACATTGTGGCAACAACTGTGCAATGGTTATTCAAGAGCGGACTTTCTTTGATATTAGATGAGACGGCCAAAACCAACAATTGATAAAAATATGTATTTATTAATTATGAATATGAATGGATGCTTTACAGGATGAGAGGCTCGGGCTTAAATACAACCCTATGTGCCTCTTGGTGAATGGATCATGCCCTTTTCCCTAATTAACTAATCCATTTACAAATACTAAATTTTATATAACAACTTTAACTGATGTAGCTTGTTTCCTGGTTAGGGCTCCTAATAGTCGTTGTCAAATTCTTCCAAACAATTCTTGTGATTTCCCAACAATTGTGACTTTCCTTCCTAGACAATCTCTTTATACCTAAAATTGATTTTTTGATGTAGGGTCAGGTGCCTTGGTTAGGGTAAAGCACCAACACTTTAGCCCTCTTCCACTTGCACAAAGAAACTATATCAGCTGCGGTCAGGCATCAAACAAGGTCTGCGATATAATAGTGTTAGTCTGAGCTAATACCAGCCCTAAAGTAGACCTGTGGCTCTCCTTCTGTTAGGGTATGAAGTTCGACCTTCATATAACCCTTGATACATGCCTATAACAGACCTAAATCACAGCGATTGCATTTTGCTCCTACTCGGCCCCTTGAAAGAGACAGAACAAACTTCAACGATGCCCAAAATTACCCTTCAAGTCCCGTGGTTGTCTCTCATAAGAATCTCAGCCTTGTGACAAAAGAGAAAGCCCAAAACAAAACCCTCCTTCGTCCTCCTTCTGAACTGGGCTACCTCAGACATACTTTTGAGCCATTTATGCGTAATGAGGTTGTAGGCACCTCTATACATCAAATTGTTGGGGGGTTCAAGTGACGTGACCATTGGGCTTTATGAGCCTACATAGAGGTGAGGCCGATCTTGATAATTTACATGAGTGGGCATAAATTCAAAAACCCATTTCTCCTTATCCAAATTTGATGATCTTTAGGTCGATTTTGGTCCTCTCGAAAAGAGTAACTTGATGCCATAATTATCTTCTTCAAAATCCCTGCTCTAAGTGGAATTTGGCCCTCGTTGCCAATTTTAACAATGGAAGCATAGGAATGCATGTTGAAAGTAAATTTTGGATAAGATTCATATGTATCGAATCTTGAAGAAAGTTGGTCATAAAAATATGCTCAAGTGTATGGATATATGATGCTTGAAAAGAATAAGACTTTACTTACTTAAAGATTAAGATTTTCTCTCGAATATGTAAAATAATGATTAACAACCAATATAATCTCCGAAAGAAAATTTGTAACTTGGTAATCAAGTTCGATCCTTGGGCACTCTAATGCGTGAAGGAAGTTTCAAGTGGAGATGGTCGATGAGTATGCTGATGGAACAAGAAGGCCATCATGGTGAGCTAAGTCTAAATTGTTTATGATTTGGTTATTTGGTTGACATATTATTTTGCTACTTGGAAGAATGCAGCAGGAATACATGGATGGAAATGTATGAAAAACTCAATATCTAGTACCTGACAACTATGAAGTCAAGATGAGCCCATCTTGGAGTGAAAGGGTAGCTGTGTGAGAAGATAACCTGAAGGTCACAGGATATCACTTTCAAGAAGAAGCTATGATCAACTTGAAGTTTGGGAAGGCTCAGTATAATGCCTTCATAATGATGTAATTGAAAGTGATGAGCAAGAGAGATGACCTCGATCTTGTCACGAGAACGAAGAGTGGAGATGGCTCCATGATACCACGAAAGGAAGCAAGCTTGAGATGCGAAGCTGAGAGGGAGCCATACAACTATAAAGATCAAGTAGCTGGTACTCTTATGAAGACAAGCTATAAGGCTTGTGATGTTGACTTCCCAAATATAAAGAAAGTTTGAATCTCCTTTAGTTTTGAGAGGGAGTAAAAGGAGTCTCCTTGAATAGGAGCAAGGTTCTATTCTCAAGTCAAAAGGAGAATAGGGATGTCCTCTTAGGTTGAGAGGGAGTGATGTTGGACATCACTTGTGCATTCTCTTCTTCAGGAAATGAAGAGAATAATGGAGGATTGGATAAGCATGTGGTTTCCTTGAGGACATAAAATTGAAGAAAGGAAAGGGACTGACACTCTTTGAGGATGTGATAGATATCCAAGAGAAGAGTGGTCAAAGGGGACTGATATTCTTTGAGGACTTAGGATTGGAGATCCAAGATAAGAATAGTCCTAAAAGGACATACCTTGTAGACATCCAGATGGGGTATCTATCTTGTTGAGGTAGTGCGGTACCACACGTAAAGCCTCCTGACATAATGCTCTTGATTAAAGTAGAGCTTGTCTAGTTAGGCCTCAAAGATAGCGCTGGTCATATTGATGATGCTTATAGTATGGCTTATCAATCTGACTCTTCTTGTGAGAACTCTTTAGTTTGAGATATGATGTTGTACTAGTTGTACATTTATGAATACCTCCCTAGTTAAGAGGGAGTGTTAAGAAATGTAACTAGTTGCAGTCTTCATAGTTGCTGTACTCATTTCAATATGCATCCTATGTAACAAATAAGAAAAGAAAAGAAAAAGCTATTATTATTAAAGCATGGGTTTCATGCTCATTATTGATGGTCTTCTAGGTAAAAGCATGTTCTTCGTGCTCCTAGGTTTGTTAGGTTTTAGGATTTGTTGTCATGAGTCAAAGGAGTCAACATCATGTTTATAAGACCCTTCTGGGCAAAATGTAATTGTAAAATGAATTATTTTTAAGTTTAGAAAGTCCTGGAAACTCCAAAAGTACAAGTCGGCCCTGGCAGCATCAAGTTGACCTAAATGAGGGCATGCAACCCCTTGAGAAGGCTATATAAAGGAGCAGTTCGACCTCATTTGGCACTCACTCACTCCACAAGTTCGATGATCCAGGTGGATATTGGTGGCCACTCGCCAATTCCACTTGGACCCCACCATTGCTTCTTTCAGTTTTTCAGTCTTCTTAATTGTAGCACAATTTACTATTTTTAGCAGTTTTTCGGGTCTTAAACTTCCGGAGCCGTTTTGAGGCCCTAAATGACGTTTTTTGGTAGGAAATCTACCGCCAACAATTTTATGTCTAAAATCGTTTTTTTCGTTGTAGTCCTCGGAGAGATCTTTCCAACGGGTTATCATGCGCGTCAAACGGAGATAATATGACCAAGTCACGACCTCGGGAAGTTGGCTGTCCAACTCACCCCAACATGGCCCATAAACTCTTGGTGTTACATCTCCTCGGGTTAGGGTTTTGGTTGTTTAGGGTTTGCTCTTATTGTTCAATAATAAAAAGGCCCTTGAGTCTCATTGGAAGGCAGTTCAGAGGCATGTAGCCGCCACATCTCTTCTCAAAGATAAGCTACCTTCGCCCTCGCTGGTTTATTTCCGTTTCTGTTTGTAAGCATATTTCAATATTTTACATTAATGAAATGAAGTATTATTTCCACTGCATCTCTATGTTTATGGTTCTCTCTGTAATTTGTTGCGTTCCTGTCTAAATTCGGATTAGTGATATCAGAGCGCTCTACTTTTTTTCTCTGTTTTTCTTTGCATGTCCCCAACGATGTCGAGATATAAGGAGTTAGGGCTTGAACTGGTCGAACCTTTGCAAGACTAGCCTTGCAAATCCCGATGGCCTCCCATGGCAGATGAAAAGAAAGATGAGGGGGCAGGAGATCCTATCAAAATATTGCTCGAAGAAGCCCTCAAGCGACAAAGGAACACGATGATGGACAACTTTGCCCAGATCTTTCAGCGGCTACCCAGGGGCGATGCATCAGGTTCCAACAACTACTTTGGAAATGCCACATCGTTTAAGGTACAAGTTAATTTTGAAATCTCCATATTCGAGGGTCAGATAGATGAAGATGCTGTCGATAAATGGTTTAAATATGTTAGAGCGTTATTTCTTTGTTCATGATTTTTCCAGTCATGAAAAGATTATTTTCGCTCTTCTCAAAGTAGCCCCCACGTCAAGGACTGGTGGGAAACCTACTGCGAGCAGAAGGATGAAAGTACAGGCTCACTATTTTCAACCGCACCCACTTGGAATTCATTCTGGGATATGCTATCAAGGAGCAGTACTGCCCTATCGGAAGCTATGAGGATCAATACCTAAAGTGGACTACGCTGCGGCAGGGAAGGGGCCAAGACGTGCCAGAGTTTACCAATATTTTCCACACCCTTCGCACAAAGTTGGGTATCAAGGATTTGGAACAGCATTTGGTACTCAAATACCGGTTACCTGCACAAGTACATCCAGGAAGAAATAGAATTCTTGAATATCTCCTCGCTCGGCATGGCATATTGATATGTCGTCAAGGTCGAGCAAAAGTTTCTATAGAAGAAGCGAGACTTTGGATTTGTGAATCTGATGAAGGGAAAGGTGCCCCCAAACCGCAGAACAAAGGACAAAGCCATGGCGGGGCGGCTCAAGACAACCTGCGAAAGCTGCAAGCAAAGAACAGTGCTCCGAAGCCAAAAAAGGACATGGGAAAGTGGTGTGAGTTCCATAAGAGCTCCACTCACAACACAAGTGAGTGTCGGGCCAATCTGTCACTGGTGGTTGAGCTATAGGTTTCAGAATCAAATGCAGGTTCCGACTTTGAGTCAAAACCTGAAAAGGGGAATGACAAAGGTAAACAGATTATTGATGCGGAGCCCAACACCACCGTTGCCTCCACGAAGATCCAGAAGGAGAAACCCGAAGATCTAGAGGAGGAGCGTCTCTTCCACTCCTAGATGTGGGTAAAGGGCTTCCCACTACAGTTCATTGTCGACAGCGAGAGCCAAAAGAATCTCATTTCGGCAGAGGTCGTAAAGTAGCTGGGCTTACCAACCACAACACATCCACAACCGAACACCATCGGGTGGCTTCACCAAGGACGGGATCTTCACGTGATCCAGCAGTGTCGCCTTCCATACAACATCAAGCCCTTCACGAATGAGGTATTGTGTGACATTGCTACCCTTGAAGTTTGCGATGTATTATAAGGACAACCATACTTGTAGAAGCGACATGCTGTGTATGAATTAAGGCCCCATGCTGTTATTGTTACTTTGGGAAAGTACAGGGTACCGGAGGTAGCACCACCTACTGCCATCTCTTTGGTTACTGCAAGACAATGTAGTAAGCTCATTTCCAAAACCGGGAAATTTGTTTTCTTGATGATATGCCCTCAAGGAAAGAAAAAGACAGTGGCTGCGACCTCCAGATAGGGCCCCTCCTCATGACAACTACAGATGGACAAGGTCTTGGAGGAGTAAGAGGACATCTTCACCTCCCCCACAGGGATTCCTTTACACTGTCAGGTCAAGCACTCCATCGATTTGACCCCAGGTGCGCCGCTGCCCAATGGATCAATCTATCGGCGCTCCTTTCTGGAGAACGATGAAATCAAGAGGCAGATTCAGGAGCTGTTGCAGAAAGGTCACATCCGTCCGAGTTCATCGCCCTGTTGGAGCCCGATCGTGTTGGTATAGAAGGATGGGACTTGGAGACTCTGTATTGACTATCGGACGTAGAACAAGACCACTGTCCGTAATAGGTACCCAATCCCACGGATTGATGACCTCTTGGACCAACTGAAGGGGGCGAAAATATTTCAGCAAGACCGATTTGAAGTCAGGATATCACCAGGTATCAATCGAACCCTTTGATGTGTGGAACACTGCCTTCAAAGCCAAGGAGGGCCTTTTTGAATGGTTGGTAATGCCTTTCAGATTGACGATTGCTCCTACAACCTTCATGAGGCTAATGGATGACATCTTGCGACCATTCACCAACTCATTTGTAGTGGTATACTTGGATGACATCCTGATCTTCAACCAGAGTTGGGAAGAGCACCTCCACCACATCCAATAGGTTCTCCAAACATTGCGGCAACACAAGTTATGTGCCAATTTGGAGAAATGCACTTTTGGCATGACCCAGGTTCAGTATCCGGGATACATTATTGACAAACAGGGGGTGCATGTGGATCCAACCAAGATCCAAGTCATTCGGGATTGGCCATCTCCAACCACTCTGATAGAGCTCCGCAACTTTCTAGCTCTTGCCAACTTCTACCGCAGGTTCGTGTCGAGCTTTTTCATATCACTTGGCCCTTGAGTCAAGTCACCAAGGGAGGAGTGAAAGCAAAATTCTTTTGGCTTGAATCTCAACAGAAGGCATTCACAGAGTTGAAAGATCGCCTCTGCTCGGCACTAGTGCTCGCATTACCAAACTTGCAACAACCATTTGAGGTTGAGACAGATGCCTCTGACTATGCTATCAGGGCAGTCCTTATTCAACATGGGCATCCAATGGCATATTATAGTGAGACACTTTCAGACACAGTCCAGAAGCATCACACTTATGACAAAGAGATGTATTCCATTGTGCAGGCCTGCCGACAATGGAAGCATTAAATTTTGGGGAAGGAAACGGTCATCCACATAGATCATCGACCCCTGCAGTTCATACAGACCCAAGGGAAATTGCAGAATGATCGCCATCAGAAGTGGTCGACATACCTGCAACAGGTCCATTTGAATATCAAGTATAAGAAGGGCCACACCAATAATGTTGTAGATTGCCTCAGTCGACCACCGATCATGGCGTTAACCACTGTGCTCAACTCTCGTGGGCACGAGACTTCTGATTGGCCACTTCTCTATAAAAGTGACCTAGAATTCGGCCACACATACCAGGCACTCTTGGAGGGTCAGCATGTTCCAGATTTTCACCTGCAGGATGCTTTGCTATGCCACCTGGGTCACCTTTATGTTCCTTCAAGCGAGCGTGCCAAGATGATTTGGGAAGCACACTACAGTCAGGCTGCTGGGCATTTTGGGTCGAGAAAATGATGGCAGTACTGCAGAAGTATTTCTATTGGGCGAATCTTCGATAGGATGTCGGGAAGTACATCAGATCATGCATTGCTTGCGCAATTGCCAAACTGTCCATCAAGAAGCAAG
>APFE030516237.1:44870-56645 GCA_000404065.3 Pinus taeda | reverse complement strand
AAAATCAAGCTGGTAGTCTCGGTTTTGAGATCCAGTGGGAAATATCTGTGTATATGTGTTTTATGTGTTATGCTCTTGCATTTTTATTTTTCCTGTGATTTAGAATTCATATGCAGGTGATTTCTGTACGGGGTTAAACCTACAATTTTCTTGTCTTAATGCTCAGTTAGCTCATAACTCAGCTTATCATCCTCAATTTGATGGGAAAACTGAGATAGTAAACAAATGTTTGGAAGGATATCTCCATTGCCTTGTATCTGATAAATAGACACAATGGTCAAATGGTTGCCTCTGACTGTATGGTGGTATAACACTTCCTTCCATACTGCAACAAAAATGACTCCATTTATGGCACTTTATGGATATCATCCACCATCCATCACATCATATTTAAGAGAAAATGCTAAGGTTCAAGCATTGGAATATCACATTGAGAATCAACAACAAGTTCTCCAACTCTTAAATGATAACCTTACCTTGGCGCAGAATAGAATGAAACAACATGAAAATCAACATCGCAGTGAAAGAAGTTTTGATATAGGTTATTGGGTATTCCTATGACTATAACCATATAAACAAATGTCCCTCAAGTAAGCTAAGAAGCATGGTAAATTATCACCAAAGTATTGTGGTCTGTACAAGGTGTTGCAAAAGATAGGCACAATGGCATACAAATTGGAGCTTCCTGTAGCTTCCCGAGTGCACCCAATTTTCCATCTTTCATGCTTAAAGAAGGTTATAGGTGACAAGCTTCCAGTTGAAACAATATTTCCAAAACTTGATGAGGAAGGAAAAACTGTATTGGAATTTCAAGCAACCAAAGAAATAAGAACTCGACAGCTACAAAATCGATCAATTTCAGAGTATCTCATCAAGTGGAAGAACTTATCGGTTGAAGATTCCACATGAGAGGATGAGAATTTTATACAGAAGCATCCAGAACTACTCAAGTGTTGAGGCCAACACTTTTTTGAAGGAGAGGGCCATGTTAGGTCCCTATAATACTAGTGATTCCCCATTACTGTTGTTGTTGTATCCCTTATTATTATTGTTGTGCCCATATTATCCCCATATTGTTATTATTGGGCCCCATAGAATCCCTCTATTTTTATTTTTGTGCCTTTATATTATTATTGTTATGTCGGCTTGGTTATATTGTGACCCCTTAGACTTCTATGTATAGAAAGGAGGTTTTGTCATTTGAATCATCCAAGAATTGTTTATTTATGTAATTTAAAGGAGGTTGCCCCCTCGAAGAGGCTGAATTCTAAGGTGTTGATCTATCTTTTCTATCTTTTTGTGAGCTGGTTTCATAACAAATTTAATTATAAAATTGTTGATATTTTAATTTGTGACTAAAGTTGTTGAGTTAAAAGATGATTGGTAATTGTATGTATAATTCCTATGAAAAATAGTACTTTAAAAATATGTAATAGAAAATGATTTTAATATTAATTATAAAGTATTATATTTATATAGAATCTGAAGTAATTTTACATATATGTAGCATAAGTAGCATTTACTACGAGGATAATGTGTAATTTTGACTATAGTATTTCCTTATAGAAAGGGAAATAAAATTATGAGTAAAATATTTGTGTTAATAAAAATACATGAGAGAAAAATAAATTGAAAAAAAAACTAATGTTAAGATAAAATTTATGTGGAAAATCTAATTGGGAAAAATTACTCGGAAAGCATTATAGCTTTTATTACAATAATAACAAAACTACTACATTCATTCTCACTTATTTCACACTCTTGTAATAATAAACTTTATTACAATACTATGGGACAATAACATGCATTACTAATACCATAAGTGTGAACAACTCACTTGACTCACTTTGTAATATATGAGAAGCATGAGGAAGCCAAAATAGTATACATTTTATTTTACTTTGATTTAATCTCACACTTAGAAATCTACCACTTTAGACCAAATAAAAGTTTGACATAATATTTTCGACACTATTTCTCCCTTTGCGCTACTAATCATTTCCTAATGTCTTTCATTACGTTTGCATTAATCCAGTGGTTATCACTTCAAAAGTGATCACCTAGACATAATTTACTAGGTTGATCGAAATACACCACGTAGTAAGGATTTTACACATTAAAATCTACTTTCACATTGAAAATAGCCTAAAGAAGCACATTTCCAAAGTTATTTCCATCTAATTAATTTACCCACATGAGAATAACCCATAAATTCATTAATTTTATGTTATTCACATATTTTTACCCATTAAAGTGAAAATAAATAAAAATATTTTTACTCACATTTTTCGGTTTGATAAGAATAATTTAATAAATAATTTATTTTATTAATTATTCATTAATGATCTAAACATTCTTCATGAAAATATTTATTAAATTATTATTTATAAATAATTATTTATAAATAATTTCTAACTCGTCTGATGGGGAAGCTAAATCAATGATCAAAGTAATGTGAGTCGTAAGAAAACTACGAGATCCAAGGTTAAAATCCTCCAGGTTGTGACCCGGTTTACAGAGAGGAGGATTTTACCTATTTTTATTAATTAACTCAATAAAACATTATTTTTTGTGTTAGTTATCTAAATAAAGGTTATTGACCATTTCTTTGACCTTTTCATGCAACAAATAATAATAAAATATCAAAACTAGTTAGATCATGAGTTGGTTCAACAAATGTGTTATTAGTTGACCATATTAAGTCTAAATATGCATTTTTTTACTTGTTATCATTTTATTAGGTCGAGCTTGAGGTCGTTTTTGCATATAATGAGAGAAAAAAAAAAGAATCTGACCCCCGACTAGCTAACCATGAGCTAAATATTCCATGATGGGCTTGTGGATCTCATTTAAATTAAATTTGAGTTGACTGTGGGAGTTTGCTGTATTTTTTGGGGTTTTTTTTATTGTGAAAAAGGTTTGGGTCACACAAACTCAAATAGTGATCCACCATTTGTTCTCATTGCATCAATTCTCATTTAGTATTAAATTCTATTTTTCATTTTTCTCCTTAAAATAGCGGGTAAAGTATCCTCATATCTGTAAATTATAGGGGTAATAAGTTCAAGAGCGGTAATTTTTTACCATATAGGAAATAAATAAAGTTTAATTTAGTTGGGGATGTAGAGTAGGCACAATTAATGGACTAAAATCTGCAATGAAGTTATAAGGATTAAACATCCCCAAAATAAATGATTTACAAATTTTATTCTGGTGAGATTTTTGAAAGATGTTTCACCTTTCCTCTAAAGTCCATTAGTGATTAGGGAAGAGTCACCCATGGATCAATCAAGTTAGAATTCATGCAAAACAACTTAAGTAGACCCCTCTATCCATTTTGTTATAAACAAGAATTCAAAATAAGTTGATATAGATAAAGTAAAGGCTTCATTGTCAGAAGAAATATTCAAGGTCAAGGGTACGAGGGTGATCTCCATTTTTATAAATAATATTCCATAATGCACTTAATCTTATAATTATCTTATTGAGTATATATTTCTACTAAACATCAAGGTGGAAAATAAATCCACCAACCCTTTTACATCATGATAGTTGAAGTGAGAGGACATTCATGCCACACTTCCACCTTGACTTAAGATATTGTCACATGCATGGCTTTACCTGTATTTCTTAATTTCGTTTTTTGTATTTTACATCATCAATAGGTATTTTTCATGGAATAACATGTATCTCCACCTAAAGAAAAGTAGGTTTATCCCAAAAATTGGTGAATTTAATAGAGGTTCACTCACTTCTTACTTTGAATAGTTATTCCTTTACTTTGAGTTGCTAGCCCTTTGATCTGTACATTTTAGGCATCCTATCATCTAGAAAAATATTTATTGAACATATTTTTTATTAGATGAAATTTCTTGGGGTCATTTTTCATTAAACGTGGCCGAATATATGGGTGTATAAGGAAATTCTTGACAATTAACAAGTTTTCTAGGTTTCAAGGTTCTTACCCTTCTTCCATTACAATTTTTTTTCCTCTCGAAGATAGTCCATTCTATCTCAATATTGTGTATAAGAATAACATAAGCACTCCATTAGGACATTCAACCATGATCATGTGACCATAAAATTGAGGCAGTTCATTGCAGTTTAAATGGGACAAGGAGAAATATGATTCTCATAGAAGTAATAAAAATATTTATTTCTATCTCATCATTAAAGAGTTTGACTTCAATATTTCTATTGTAATTATTAAAGATTTTTATCTCATATGCCGTCTCGAAAGGAAACATTAATAAAGATTGGTTGAAGTAGTACTTCAATAATGAATCAATATTATTCCTAATATGGACATTATTTTCCTATTTAAGTTCCATAAACGAATAAATTCTTTGTTGAAACAAACATTGCATAACAGAAAGACTATAAACTACAACTACCAAATTACAAACAAATAAGAAATCCGAGAGTGGTATATTTGCTTCTAGTTGAGAATCTCTATTTATACAAAAACTCCAATCAGTTACATTGATTAGAATATTTCTTTTTGTAGGTGGTACTGCTACTTCCCATTTGAATAAGGTAAGGTGGTGTTTCCCCATCAAATATGCTCAAGCCAATTTAGTGTGTAGTGAGGCGATGGATGTTATGCAACTAGCTCACAAAATAAAATAAAATATAGAGAAACGACTTCAAAATCAGCCTCTTCGAGGGGGCAACCTCCTTTACATTACAAAAATGAACAATTCTTGGATGATACAAATGGCAAGACCTCCTTTCTATATATAATAGTTTAAAGGGTCACATATAGTCAAAACTGACATAACTATAATAATGTAAGGAAACAAAAATAACAATAGTGGGCTTCTATGGGGAACAATAATAACAATATGGGGAAAACATGGAAACAACAATAACACTAAGGGGCTACAATGAAAATAATAATAAGGGAATACACTGGTATTATTGTTATGAAACCAACTCACAAAAAGATAGAAAAGATAGATGAACGCCTTAGAAATAAGCCTCTTCAAGGGAGAAACCTCCTTTACATTACACAAATGAACAATTCTTAGATGATTCAAATGAAAAACCTCTTTCATATAGGATAACGGGTCACATAAACCAGCTGACCAACAATAAAAACGAGGCCAAAAATAACAATAGAGGGATTCTATCGGGAACAATAATAACAATATGGGGACAATAGGGGCACAATAATAACAATAAGGTATACAAAGACAATAGTAATGGGGGGATCACTAATATTATAGGGACCTAACATGCCCATCTCCTTCAAAAAAGTGTTGTCCTCAACGCTTGAGTAGTTCTAGATGCTTCTGTATAAAATTCTCATCCTCCCATGTGGAATCTTCAACGGCTAAGTTCTTCCACTTGATGAGATACTCTAAAATTGATCTATTTCGTAGTTGTTGAGTTCTTGTTTCTTTGACTGCTTCAGGTTCCAATATGATTTTTCCTTCCTCATCAAGTTTTGGCAATATTGTTTGAACTGGAAGCTTCTCACCTATAACCTTCTTTAAGCATGAAACATGGAAAACTGGGTGCACTCAAGAAGCTATGGGAAGCTCCAATTTGTATGTCATAGTAGCTATCTTTTGCAACACCTTGTATGGACCATAATACTTTGGTGATAATTTGTTATCCTTCTTAGATTTCTTGAGGGACATTTGTTTATATGGATGTAGCCATAGGAATACCCAATCACCTACATCAAAACTTCTTTTGCTGTGATGTTGATATGCATGTTGTTTCATTCTATTCTGTGCCAAGGTGAGGTTATCCTTTAAGAGTGGGAGAACTTGTTGCTGATGCTTGATGTGATCTTCCACTGCTTGAACCTTAAAATTTTCTCTTAAATATGATGAGATGGATGGTGGATGATATCCATAAAGTGCCATAAATGGGGTCATTTTTGTTGCAGTATGGTGCAAGTGTTATACCACCATTCAGCCAGAGGCAACCATTTGACCCATTATGTTTGCTTATCAGATACAAAGCAACGAAGATATTCTTCCAAATATTTGTTTACTATCTCAGTTTGTCGATCACATTGAGGATGATAAGATGAGCTATGAGCTAACTGAGTACCAAGACAAGAAAATAATTATGTCCGAAAATTTCCATTGAAAATGGGATCTTTGTCACTTACAACAATCTTTGAGTTTCCATGTAGCTTTTGAATTGTTTCCATAAATGCAGTAGAAACTGTACTCGCTTTAAATGGATGAGATAATGCACAAAAGTGTGCATACTTGGCAAGTTTTGTCCACTACCACCATGATAACACTCTTTCCTTCAGACTTGGGTAAACCTGTGATAAAATCAATTGAAATCTCCTCCCAACGTTAGATTGGAATGGATAAATCTTGTAATAATCAGGGTTTCTTAATTATTTCAACTTTATTTTGCTGGCAAACAAAACATTCCTCCACAAACTTTTGAATATTCGATTTAAGGCCATCCCAAAAAAATCCTTCTTAAACCTGTGGTAGGTTTCTATAAATCCTGAGTGCCGTCCTAAGGGAGAGGTGTGCAATACCCTAAGAATATATTGTTTGAGTTGGGAATTATTACATAGGTATACCCAATCCTTGTACCATAACGAATCATTTTTCCAGATAAATGTATCAGATGTATTGGGATATTGTTGTATCTTTTGAATGAGTGCCCACACTTCCTCGTCATTTTTCCATTCATCCCTTGCTTCATTTATCTAGTTTGGTTGGATAATAGAAATAGCCCAAAGAAATTCTTCCACATCCTCATCCTTTCTTGAGAGTGCATCTGCCACAACATTTTGCATCCCTTTTTTGTAGATGATTTCAAATTCGTAACCCAACATCTTTGTGACCCATTTTTACTACTCTTGTGAAGATAATCTTTGTTCTAAAAAGTATTTAAGACTATCATGATATGTTTTTACCTTGAAGTGTCTTCCCATTAGGTAGGGTCGTCGTTTCTTAAGTGCATGTACTATTGCCAACATTTCCTTCTCATAAATAGCTTTGTGTAAATACTTCCTTTGATTGTACGACTTTCGAAAGTAATGGGTCTTTATTTTTGCATTAAAACAACATCGATTCCATTTCCTGAGGCATCACATTCCACAATAAAGGTTTTTGTGAAGTTTGATGTAGCTAACACTGGTGCTTGGCACCATGCCCCTTTAAGATGTTCAAAGGCCTTTGTTGCTTCTGGAGCCCATGAAAATGCATCTTTCTTTAATAATGTTGTTAGAGGTGCTGCTATTCTCCCATAATTCTTAACAAAATTGCAATAATTCCCTGTCAACCTAAGAAATCCTCATAGATGATTTATGGATGTGGGGATTTTTCATTCCTTAATATTTTTAATTTGCTAAGGTCTACCTTAACACCTTCATGAGATACAATATGACCCATATATTCCACCTCTTGTACTCCAAAGAAACATTAGGATATTTTTTCATATAATTGTTTCTCCTCCAATAGTTTAAGCACCATGTCAACATGTCGGACATGATCCTTCCAAGACTTGTTGTAGATTAGTATATCATCAAAAAATACTAACAAAAATTTTCTAAGGAAGGGTTTGGAAATGGAATTCATTATACCTTGAAATGTAGAAGGTGAATTAGTAACGCAAAAAGGCATGAACAAAAATTCATAATGACCCTCATGAGTTCTAAATGTTGTTTTTGAAATGTCTTCAGTCTTCATTCTGATTTGATGATATCTTGAACGAAGATCCAAATTGGTGAAGTAAAATTATCCATGCAATTTGTCCAATAATTCATTAATGACAGGAATGGGAAATTTATCTTTAATAGTGAGCTTGTTGAGCTCCTTATAATCTAGACACATGCGCCATGATCCATCCTTCTTGTGAACTAATAGTACTGGAGCAGAGAAAGAACTTTGACTAGGTTGAATTATACTAGCCTCTAGCATTTCTACAACCATATGTTCAATTTCACTCGTTTGGGCATAGGGATATCTGTACAGCCTGATGTTTGGAGGAACACTTCCTGGAATCAAACGAATAGCACGATCATGATCATGAATAGGTGGGAGACCTTTGGGAGTCTCAAATACCTTGGAATGATTGTCCAAGAATTTTTGGAGATATGGAGAAATAGATGATTTCGATGTGGGAACCTTTAATGAACATAATTGTACAATTACACCTCATTGTTCCTTCTTTAGAAGCTTTTTCATAAAGTTAGAGCTGATGATCTTTCCTATTTTCCCTATAATACCCCTTAATTAAACTTCCTTTCCTTCCGCAGAAAATTCCATGAAATGTTCTTGAAAATTTAAAGCTATTGTATCCAAGGATTGTAGCCATTAGACTCCTAGTACAACATCAACACCACCCATTAGAATGGAAAGCATTGGGCTATTCAATACATATTCTCCCATGGATAACTTGATATTATGGAACTTTCTAGAGAAATTTATGGTTCCTCCACTTGCAACCATCACTTGACGCTCTGGTGCTGGATATAGGAAGCAATTCAATTCCTTTGTTATCTTACAATGAATAAAATTATGGGTACTTCCCAAATCAATCAACACTATTACCTTTTTCTTCTTGATCTAGGGTTTGTTCGTGGAGTATATCCTCTTCTCTTAACATTTCTTCTTCCTTTTCTTCCTCCTCTTCAAAATCTATGTATAATAATTTCTTCTCAGCACACTTATGACCTTTAGTGTATTTGCTATCACAACTGTAACAAAGTCCTTTTTCTCTTTTTTCTTTCAATTGTTGCGGTGTCAAACTTGTAGGTTGTGGAAGGCTAGGGGCAACAACACTTCCATATTTATAGTTGTGAGTGGTAGGTTTCCTAGTTGACATAATTTTTCTTTCCATTTTTTTGCTAACTTGAATGCCTTCTCCAATGAATCAGGTTCCCAAAGGCGAACCTCATGTTGGATATTATCCTTTAAAGTCCCTATGAACACATCAATCTGATGCTCCTCTAGAATATATTTTACCCTTATGTTCAATTTTTGGAAATCCTCAATGTGCTCCATCATTGAAACCTTTTGTTTGAGATTTATCAATTGGCTAAAAGTGATGTTGCTTTTTGTATCCTCATAATGTGCTATCATTTATTCTGTAAAAATTTCCCAAGTGACAATTTGTTTACAAGAGAAAAGCCATCGATACCACACAAATTGATTTGGTTCCAAATATAAAGTTGCAATATGTACCTTTTTTGTTTTTTGCACATTATGGAGATCGAAAAATTGCTCCATTTGTAGTATTCATGTTCCAGGATATTTTCCATCAAACTTCCTCATATCAATTTTTAGAACATGGTGGGTCTTCAATCCAACATTAGTGTCTATGAAATCATGATTAACATTTATTTTGTTCTCATCATGAGTTTCCTTTACTACCCTTTCACCATTAGTGACCATTTCTTGTAGTAACTTATTCAAGTTTATCTTCAATTATTCCATATTATTGTCCATGCCATTCATCTTAGCATCCATCTTACCGTCCATGCCATGCATCTTAACTTCCACACCATCCTTCTTAGTTTCCACGCTGTTCATCTTAGCTTCCAAGTCATTCATCTTAGATTCTATGCCTTTATTTAAACCATCCATGTTATCTTATACGTCTTTCTTTAAACCATCCATCTTATTTTTTGATACCTTTTGTGTGAGTGAAATTTGTTGCACTTGGTTTCGTAATATTGATATATCGTGTTGCATCTCTTCCTCTTCTTCATGAGTCATGTTAGAGCTTTCAGGTTGCTTACTAGGTGTTTCCATTTTCTTTCTTTGGAGCATCAATTATCGATAATAGTGCTTCACTATGCCCTTTGAATTCCTTCAAACTAATTTTTCAAACCAAGCTTACACAAGAAATTAAGAAAATACACACCTTTTTTCACTTGTAGGAGCTTTCTATTGAATCTGATGTACCTTTGTAATTTTGGATCTCCCGTTTCTAAAATCATGACCTACAATAACCCTCTATGTCCTCTTTCCAATGCCACCAGTCTGATCAAAATTGATTCTCCAAGGAAGAGTTATGCCAAATATCCCATGGTGACCTGATTGTATACTAGTTCAATAGAGCGAACTTGTACGACATGCCACATGTCACTGTTTCAACCTTAGTACCTGGAACTGATACATAGAAAACTAGAGGCCATCCTCTTTCTAAAAATTCTGATTATATTTCAATCTGATGCTCAAAACAAAAGTTATGACGAGTTTCCCCAGGTCACTTGTTTGGAATGTAATTTGGGAGTTTGCAAAAACGCCAACTTCCTCAGATCATATCTCTGCAAATATATCGCGAAAAGCTCTAAAATTTGGACCTGAAATGCAAAACTATTTCGGCTCAAATGGGATTTTGTTTTTAGCTTCTAAAATGTCACAGAATAAAAGTTATAATGAAAATGGCACTATGACCTATTTGAAGCAGCGAAACCCTAGAATCCAAAGCTTTGATACCAAATGTTATGAAACAAACTCACAAAAAGATAGAAAAGATAGATGAACACCTTACAAATAAGCCTCTTCGAGGGGGAAACCTCCTTTACATTACACAAATGAACAATTATTAGACGATTCAAATGACAAAACCTCCTTTCTATATATAGGAGTCTATGGGGTGACAATATAACCAAGCTGACCTAAAAATAATAATATAAAGGCACAAAAATAACAATAGAGGGATTCTATAGGGCACAATAATAACAATATGGGCACAATAGGGGCACAATAACAACAATAAGGGATAGAAAACAATAGTAATGGGGGGATCACTAATATTATAGGGACCTAACAATCATAGGGGCCTAACATGCCCCTCTCCTTTAGAAAAGTGTTGTCATCAATGCTTGAGTAGTTTTGGATGCTTCTGTATAAAATTCTCATCCTCCCATGTGGAATCTCTAGTGGGTAAGTTCTTCCACTTGATGAAATAATTTGAGAGTGATCGATTTCGTAGCTATCGAGTTCTTGTTTCTGTGACTAATTCAGGTTCCAATATGATTTTTCCTTCGTGGTCAGGTTCTGGCAATATTATTTGAACTGGGAGCTTGTCACCTATAACCTTCTTTAAGCATGAAACATGGAAAACTGGGTGCACTCAAAAAGCTCTAGGAAGCTCCGATTTGTATGGCATAGTACCAACATTTTCTGATACCTTATATGAACCATAATACTTTGGTGATAATTTATTATCCTTCTTAGCTTGCTTGAGGGAAATTAGTTTGTATGGTTGTATCCGTAGAAATACCTAGTAACCTACATCAAAACTTCTTTTGTTGTGATGTTGATATGCCTGTTGTTTCATTCTATTTTGTGCCAAAGTGAGGTTATCCTTTAAGAGTTGGAGAACTTATTGTTGATGCTCAATGTGATCTTAAACTGCTTGAAACTTAGAAATTTCTCTTAAATATGATGTGATGGACAGTGGATGAGGTCCATAAAGTGCCATAAATGGGGTCATTTTTGCTATAGTATGGAAGGAAGTGTTATACCACCATTCAGCTAGAGGCAACCATTTGACCCATTGTGTTTGATTATCGTATACAAAGCAATGAAAATACCCTTCCAAACATTTGTTCACTACCCCAGTTTTCCCATCAGATTGAGGATGATATGATGAGCTATTAGCTAATTGAGTACCCAGACAAGAAAATAATTTTGTCCAAAATTTTCTAGTGAAAATGGGATCTGTATTGCTTACAATAATCTTTGGGTTTTGTTACACTGAAATTTGTCACCATGACTATCTGCAGTTAATATGGCTCCATCAATAGTCATATTATCCTCCTTGTCAAGCCTT